>JAQIXP010004444.1:0-11533 GCA_034700285.1 Proteroiulus fuscus
CCAATAATATTGGTGATATATTGGTCAATGGTACCAATATCCTCCCCAATATAAATACTAAACCAATAATATTGGTGTCATATTGGTCAATGGTAACAATATCCTTACCGATATAACCAATATAAATACTTAACCAATAATATTGGTGACTTATTGGTCAATGGTACAATATCAACACAAATGTTAATGACCACTAAAACCACTAGATCACTAATATTACCAATATCCTCACCAATATAACCAATATATAGACCAGTATTACCAGTAATGCTCCAATAAAACCAATATTATTGGTTATATTGGAATTTTCACTAGGGTAGGGAGACAACCAGGATGGTTGCTTGAACCAAGATGTGATAAAGCTTTTGTGATACTTTTGTATAGACAGGCATTTATGGTATGGAATAAACAGGTGTATTGAAAAGTACAATGTGAGTGAGTCTGATTACTAAGAAAGGTGGAAAAATGCAAATTAGGTAAAAGTCCCCTCAGCAATCTGTGATACACATCTTACATGGTGGAGGTGCAGGGTAGAGCCTGATCAGCTGTGTTGTTTCCACTACTAGGTGTGAGTATGATATAAATTGGACTTAAATTTGAACTTTTTGAGGTGTAATATTTTTGAATTTTTGGGGCATTCAGTGGCGTGATCTAGGCTTTAGGTATGCTCCTGATTAAAACTGGCGAGTGTTTCCCTGCACATCTGTGTGCTGTGCAGTGAAACCCAGGCATTTTGGGTTTGGAATAAGGCATTTTGGCGTGCTTTTGTCTTGTGTACACGGGCACCGCCATTTTAAATCCAAGAAAAGGCTTAACTGGTAGGCCTATTGGTGTACTTAATTTTGGTGTTAGTGGGGCTTGGTGTTAAGACCTATTAATGAGTAAAGGAGGGTGTCTAGGCAAGCCTCCTTCAGATACTGGGTCGGACATTTCTCAGGCTTCAACGGTGCTGTTCTCCATTGGCGGACAGGAGAAACACCTACAAAAGGAGTCTTTAAAGAACCAGACTGGTGATTACCGGAAGCTCCACTGGGGCCAGAAAGTCGCTGAGAAGAGGAAGATTTTTGAATCGCCTGATCTTCAATCACCTTCATTGTCTGAGGGTGAGGACGAGTACGAGGGACAGTTCTTGCACGGTTGTGGCGGTTGGTAAAATGGCTTCAAAGAGTAGTAATGCGAGTGGCGGTAGCAAGGAAGGCAAAGAAAACTGGGCCTGAGAAATTTAATCCAACAGGTGGCGACCTTGGCCCGAGTGCATGGGAAAGAGATATCATCACTGGCTGCTACAAGTACGACTGTTGGGTTGCTGTTAAAGACCCATGAAAACCAGATGGCTGCAATGGTAGATGTGCAGAACACCATGTTAAAGCTGGTTGAGGGGCATGATGAGGCTCAAAATAAATTTGGCAAAAAAATGATGGAGCTCGGGCAAGCCCTGGTGTGTAGTCAGCTATGGCAGGAGGAGCAGATTCTCTTTTTGAAACAGGTCAAGGCGTTGAAGGACCACCGACCCAGTGCAGCCCGCAAGGAGTGTGGTTCTTTAATTTTGCCAACGTACAATGGTGAGAGTGATCCAGACGACCATGTCGTGGCGTATGAGGCGAAAGTTCAAATGGAGCATTGGTCAGCAGTGGAGATGAACGATAGTTTTCATCGCACACTGGTGGGACACAACCAAAGTTGCCGATATTGCCTCCGGAACGTGGGAGCAGACAAAAGTGATGATCCTGCAGTGCTTTTGGTCTCCAACGTATGAAGAAGACTGGAAGCGGATAGCGGAGGCACGGGTACAAGGACCAAATGAGTTGACCCGAAAATATATCACAGACAATGTGCGGTTGATGCAACGGGGTGATTGGGTGATGGTGTTAAAAGATCTGTTGAGTGAGATCCATAAATGTCTTAAAGGTGAGCTTACAAGCAGGATGGCGGGCCACAAACAGGACACATTGGAGTCTTTTCTTCTGTTGGCAGTGTCAATCGAGGAAGTCCTCCTTGAGGAAAGGCAGACTGCAAAACCTGTCTATCCTGAAAGGGGATGACCAACGTGAACAAGCTCTAGCTGGGGGTGCAAATGCAGCTAAACCAAAACAGGCGAGTGGTGGCGGGCGTGACCCATCTGCCAAGGCTACCGGTGATCGTGGGTGAAGTAAATCTTGTCTGCCAATCAGGTGTTTTACAGTGTAAAAAGCCGGTCATGTTATGGCCAAATGCAAGTGGCCTGACCGGCATAATCTGTTACCGGTGTGGTGAGGCAAATCACTTTTCCCGGGACTGCCCCAAACCTAGGGGATATGTCCAGCCAAAAAGTGATGGGAATGTTAAGATGCTCAGTGTGAAGCACCAGTTCAAGAGCATTCTGACACCATTGGTGAGGGGGCCTGATCCACAACCAAAACTGGGTCAGCCCAAGGTGAAAAAGGTCATACAGTTTGACCTGATGTCAAAGCCAGCAATAACCAAATGTGGCATTATGTTTGAGGAGAGGCTTCCCCGAGTTTCAATCATGCTGCAGCAAATCCATGCAAGATGCGATAGTTGACACAGGCGCATCAGTGTCGGTGATAGGCAAAAGTCAGCTATTGGGAGTGCTGTGTGAGGTAAAACATGAGAAATCCTACCGGGTGTTGGGGATTCAGCAAACCAAAATCCCTATTCTTGGTGGGGTGGACTTGGAGGTGCAACTGGCACTACAGAATTTCAAGCACTGCTTCTTTGTTATGGACGATCAAACCTGTACATTTGCTAATATTGTCCTGGGTATGGACTTCGGTCAAAAGGCGGGACTTATAGTCGAATTGGTGTGTCCGGCGGTGTATTTTGTGACACGTATCTCCTAATGTCGGCCATAGACGCGGAGCCTACGCTTTGCAACAGGGACGTTTGCGATGATGGGGCTGAGGAGGTGATAGAGGAATGCCCACTTGTTGTGGAGTTACCGAAAAATGATGTGATGAACATCGAAGTCGACGAGAAATGGAAGGAAGATACTCAGGTGGTCAATTTGCTGGTGCACGTCGAAGTACCAATGCGACTTCTGGTGAAAATGCAAATGGTTGTGAAAATGCATTTTGAGCCACGTGTAAGAGATGGTATGATCATACTAGTGGAGCCGACACATGATTTGTTGACGAAACATAGCATATGCTTGGGGAAAGGATTGATCAATCTCGACTCTTCAGATGGGAATGAGACACTGTCATGGTTAATACGGCTGACAAGGATGTTTAGTTATGACGTCATATGACTGTAGGCCAGCCAGTGTTGACCGAGGACAGCAAGATGATATACATGGACGAGGATGATCGGTCTGGCTAATGGTTGGAAACCGTGCAAAAGGTGACAAAAGGAGGGAATCCGGAACCCGCCAACTTAGCCTGGAACATAGGCCTGAACCTGACATCGGAAGAACGAACCGAGTTACTCGATCTCTTGCAAGTTTCGAGATGTTTTTGCAGTAGATATGTCCGAGCTATTCGATTCGGACAGCGGTTCATCAAGTCGATACTCAAGGGCTGCCACCGGTGCATGTTCTGTCCAGGCGTACGGCTGAGCACACCCAGAAAGTCATAGACAAGGAGTTAGATGAGATGCTGAAAAACGGTATCGTAAGACCAAGTACAAGTCCGTATTCTAGTCCTGTGGTAATAGTTACAAAGAAGGGTGGCGGAATGCGATTTTGCATCGACTACAGGCATTTAAACGAGCAAATGAAGATCGACCAGTACCCTCTGCCAAGGATCGACGACGCATTACTCTTTATCGCAGGCAAAGTATTTCTCGACATTGGATCTGGCAAGTGGATACTGGCAACTCCGCATGGCAAAGAAGGACATCAAGAAGACCACGTTCTCCTGCCACAGAGGGTTGTTTTGAGTTTGTGAGGATGCCATTTGGCTTGTGTAACACACCAGCTACAATGCAATGGGCATTGTACATTCTATTAGCAAACATCAAGTGTAAGGCTTGCCTCATTTATTTGGACAACATGATAATGTATGAGGCTCTCTTCCATATATTTCCACAGCATTTGCGGTTGATTTTCAAATAGTTCCGAAGTGCCAACTTGAAGTTGAAACCTTCAAGATGTTACTTAGGTTATGACAAGGTGGCATACCTTGGTCATATGGTGTCAGGCACAGAAGTGGAGGTTGATCTGGCGAAGATCCAGGCATTGAAAGAATTTCCATGGCCGACCTCTAAAATGCAAGTGCGGAGCTTATTTGGACTAGCCAGTTATTACCGGCGGTTCATAGAACACTTTACAAAGCTTGCATCCCCACTGCATAGGCTGACTGGCAAGAATGTCATCTTTGAGTGGGATGCTAGGTGTGAAATGGCATTTGAAGAACTTAAAACGCTATTGACTCAGGTGCCAATCTTGACTATGTTTGATCCAACAGCAACAATCTCATTGCACACAGATGCGTCAACATTGGGACTTGGTGCAGCCCTTTATCAAGGTAAAAAGAAGGACAAAAGGGTGTTGGTCTACTCCTAAAGGTGCCTCAGTAGCCATGAAAAGAATTATGGCATCCCAGAGTTAGAGGCATTAGCTATCATCTGGATGGTGACGAAGAACAGGCATTATTTGTTGGGGAGACACTTTAACATCGTGACTGATCATCATGCTTTGTGCTGATTTCAGAAGATGAAAGATCCAAAGGGCAAGCTCGGCCAATGGATGTTGTAGATAATGGAGCACCAGTAGATGGTTGTGCATAAGAATGGCATTTTGCATGTCGATGCTGATGCCTTGTCCAGGTATCTGCTGCAGGCACAAGCAGTGGGGGAGGAAGAGCATGTGTACATCACAGTGGTGCTTGACGAGATCAATATGTGGGATACCGTATGCCTCAAGGCGGTACAGGCAACCGACGAGTAAAGAGTAAGATGCTCAAATAACTCAGGAGTGAAGACTGTCGAGCAGTGGTGAATGAATACCATAACATTGTAAATGGGCTGCTCTACACTTTGGTGAATGATGATGATCTACATCAGAGATTGGTGCTGGAAGAACTCTAGACTCTGTGGGAGCAGATCATGAAGGTGGGTCATGACACCGACATAAATTGTCGTCTGGGTGTAGCCAAGATGTTGGCCTAGGATTCGGCGGACTTTTAATTAGCCATGTATGGCCAAGGAGATCGAGCATTACATCAAGACATGCGACAACTGCCAGAGGATGAAGCCATGGAGTGGCAAGCAAGCAGGGTTCTTACAACCAATCGTGCCAGAGGGACTGCCTGCAAGTCACCAGGGTTTGGACTTCATCGGGTCGTTGCCAAATGGCATCAATGGTGTTAAGTATATCCTGATTTCGGTGGGCTAGCAGTGGTGTAGCGCTTGATTTCTGCAAGCAATATAATATCAAGCATCACACAACTACACCATACCATTAGCAAGGAGATGGGTTGGCTGAACGGGCCAACAAGATGCTGAAAGCAATGATACGGGCATATTTGGAGCCTCTGGAGCATAAAGCAGATTAACCACGGTGGTTGAATCAACAGGTCATGGCGTATAACACAAGTGTGCAGGCATCTATTGGATACACTCCATTTTTCTTGATGCACAGATTTCAGGTGACAGCAACATTTGAATGTGTGGTCCTTCTCCTTTGTTGTTGGCAGGTGAACCTCCGGTGGAGAGTGCGGATAAGGGCAATGGCAAAGCTGGCCGAGTCAAAAACAGCAAAAGAAAGCTTACGACTGTATTCACCGGGATATGGAGTTCGACATAAATGACCTGGTGTTAGTTGAGGATCTGGCGAGTGTAGAAGGACTGGCAAAAAAGTTGAGACCTTCGTATAAAGGTCCAGCTAAGGTGGTGGGCATCAGCGACAATGGGCTGAACTATACGTGTGAGTACGTTAATGTTCAGGGCAGGCAAAAGCAAATGGTGCAACATGTTTCAAGATTAAAGAAGTATGGAGACCCATCAGACTCATCAGCTCCCATCAGACAGCAAATTATGAAAACTGTGTATATGCATGTGGTAGTGCCCATTGTGCAGATGGTAGAGGTGTCATCAGAACCCTCAGGCGAGGAATGGTATGATTTTTGACCAGTTGTGGACCTATGGGATCAGCAAGGACTCTGGAGCGAAGATTCATCGATCCAGGACTTCCAACGGCGAAGCTGTCAGGAGTACGAGCAACATATGATAATGGTATATGGGCCAAAATGGGTTTAACTGGTGAGTCTGTGACCCCACTTGGCCGGCGATGCAAAACAGGGGTATAGGTTGGATGAGATCAGTACGTGGGGTTTGACCCTCCCTGGAACTGATGCGGTGTTAGAAAATACTCCTGTGGTGACTGAGAAGTTGCCAAGGCAAAATTCGTGGTAATAATGATAACCGGCAAATGGTTATGCATTTCTAGGCAAATTCTGGGGTAATTCAATGACTACAGGGGTAATATTGGTGAAATTTTGATTATTTAGGCGATTTTGGGAGGAATGTTAAACATTTTTATTAATACACATCGAATTTTGGCATTAAAATGGTGACTGGGTATATCTGAACAATATCCCATTCATGGGTAGCAAACTTGTGAATCATTAATGCTTTTCTTCAAGAAAAACCATTAATTACAGGTGAAATGGTGGAAAAAGCATTGTTTTGCTTTTAAAATTTGAATGTGGTGCTCTTTTTGTGAAACCAGGGGGTGCTCGTGTTTGTTATCACCGCAAAGCACAAAGGAGAAATCACCACATGGACGAGGCTATGCACGAGTTAACCTCATGTCATCGGTCGCCATTTTGGGATTGCCGTTTTCGAGTGTCAGTGGGATCAGCAGGCGTGATATTCTTTTGGCATTTTTGGGTGGAGTTTGGCAGAAAATTAAGGTAATTACACTGGAATATTGTTTATTAGGGGGTAGTGAACCTTTGTTTTCTGTGTGGTGAGGTTTCCTAGCCATATCCAATAGTGGTGAGGGGATTAGACCTAAAGTGGCATGGGTGTAAACCCAAGGCATAATGTCCGTTCTGAGGCTGAAATGGCGGTAGTGGGGAGTTTTATAGTAAATCCATTTTAGAGGTTGTTTTAATCAGCCAAATTGGGGGGACTTGACCCTGTTTTTGTGCCTGCAAACGGTAGGTTGTGAGATAACTAACGGGTGGGCATTTTTAGTTTGTTTTTTGTAGATGGCAGATGGGGAGAGGGATTTTTCATTGGTGTGGCCAACTCCTAGGGAGTTGGCCAATATTTTTTGCTGCGGCCTCTTACCTAATAGGGCCGGAGGACAGACAGGCGAGGATAGCCTGTATAGAACGGTGTGGGCATTGTGGCAGTGTAGCCTGCCCCCATGGTGCTGGAGGCTTCCCTGGGAATGGGTGATGCCGCCTCTGAAGACGAGGGCTCCCGGGATGAACCTGACGTTCCAGATGGGGGTCGAGAGGCGATGGCTAGTCCTGGCGAGGTGGTGGCAGGCCCGGGACATGACCATGTGGTGGATGAGGACGACACGGATATCATAGACATAAATGCAGAGGGGGCGGACAATTGGGACGCCCTACAGTTAGAGCCAGGACCTTTGGCCGGGATCCTGGCTGAAGAACAGAGGCATCAGGTCTGTGTGCACCAACATCAAGAAGCAATGGCAGGAGGCACGATTTGCTGACAAGGACAGGCTAGGCATTTTGCCCTATACAGGGGGCTAGACATCTGCCCAATTTGGGTTGTTTCAGAGATAGGGTCACCTTTTGAATCAGTCAGGGGTACAAGTTTATTAGGACCTTTTTGCAAAGATTTGACATATTTCCCAAAAAATTTAGCATTTTCCTTTAAAGATTGCCCCAATGTAAATTGCTTAAAATTAAGGCAGGCATGAATAAGTTTTTTAAGCTTACTTTGTAAACTTTTAAATTTGCACTTTAAGCTCACAGAAGAGTTACGTCTTATGCGGTTTCATAAGATCCGTTGCTGCCTAAGCGTAAGACGAATTTCTGTATTATACCAAATCGGCTCAGAGGGGGACCTTGAGAGCTTCTTGTGTATAAATTTACTGATACCAAGTTCAAAGATATTTTTAAAAAACTCCCAGTTAATATCCTTGCAAATACAGTTTGGCATGAGTCTAAACTTCTTTTTTTTAAGAAAGTAACTCCAATAGAAATCATACTTTAATAATGAATATCAACTATCCCATTCTTGGCACAGTTCTAACATTATTTACATGGGGGTGCTTTCATTTAATTCAATTCAACTCAGTACCCTACAATCAGCATATAATGATGTCATTTGGTAGGGGGCCATTGATAAATTCAATGTTCATAAAATAATAAAACCATCTGGCATACAATTAACTGCTTTAATTAAATATAAAATGCATGAATTCTTTATTTAAATTCACAAAATATTATTATTAAATTTTAAATTGCGGTTCTCTCATTTAAGATAGCAGTCAGTGATTATTTTTTCACACAACTGGGTGTTGTAGCTGAATTGCCAGACAGTAATGACAAATCATCCTCTGAATCTATCAATATAGCTGAGGGCAACCATAATGACAACACTTTTAGACCCCTTTTCATCCGTCTACCTTGACCTGGAGTTATCATCTGATGCATCTACATAATATAACCCTTAAAATTCTCCATTTTTTAAAGACAGTGATGATTTTGACTTTGATTGGGAATATTCAACTTGTAATGAATCATCTAATGAACATAGCCCCATGATTTCTTCATACACATTAGATTCTGCAGGCAACTCTTCCCTTTCATTTTCAGATTATGAATCTGATTTTGATCTAGCTGATTCTGTTTATACTGACTTTGAAATGTTCAATAGAATTAATTTCTTAAATATACCCATTGGTATAGTTACCCTTCAGTAATCCTGAATCCCTGTAATAAGCTTAGAGTTAATATAATATTAAACTCACTTTGTTTTATAGAATAAATACTGTTTTATCTAACTAGAACTTAGACTTACTAAAATTACGGGAAATGGATATGCGCCTACAAAAGGTTCAAAATATGCTGCGGGTTATGATCTATACAGTGCATACAACTATGTTGTCCCTGCCAAAGAAAAACAATACTGTAACACCGATCTTCAAATTGCCATGCCAGAAGGATGTTATGGAAGAATTGCACCTTGATCAGGATTGACTCACAATAACTTCATAGATGTTGGAGCTGGAGTGATCGACTACGATTACAGAGGAAATGTTGGAGTCATTCTTTTTAACTTCAGTGATAATAATTTTATAGTAAACAAAGGTGACAGAATTGCACAACTCATCTGTGAAAAATTTGTTATCCTGAGCTGGAGGAGGTTTATATGATGGATGATAGTATAAGAGGTGGAAAAGGGTTTGGTTCATCCAGATTAAAATAATCTTTGTTTGATCAAAATATGTATTATGAAATAAATATATAAAATTCTGCAAAACGTATTGATTTTTTACTTTTTTATTCTAATAGTCACAATATCCAATATATTTAATAATGTAAAGATAATCTCAATTCATTATTGATTCCATGTCTTTAGGAGATATTTGTTTGCAAAAAGTTGAAAGTTCTTAAAAATTTACAATTAAAGTGGTATTCACACTCATCCTCATGTAATTTAATAAATTCATCTATAACATAGTTTGACGATTTTTTTTCTGATATTTTGTTATACACCAATGTTCAGATTAGACAGTTCCTAATTAATTTTTAAATTAAATCAAAATTTATAATCTTTAATAATTTGTGCATCAACTGTGAGATTCCTAGCATTTTCCCGCCTATTTTGGCACCAGTTTTCCCGTGTTTTGAAATAGTTAATTATTGCTGTGTCATGTAATGAATATGTAATTTGTGATCACGTGAGAGGAAGAAATTCCTTCTCTCGTGATGTGGTGGCGCCATCTTGGATTTGTTTTTAGAGTGAATTCGAGTCAGTGAGAGAAAGAGGATCAGACTGGAAGGAGGCATTCTCCAGTGCTGAGGCATTAGTATGAGTGAGTTAGGCATTTTAAATGAAATGCTAGTGATTGTTATTATTTTAGTTTATTGTGTGAAAGGGAATGAAAGTAAAATTGAAATAAACAAGAGTTTATTTCAAGAAGAAAAAAGGCGTTTGAATTCATTGGCGATTTTGGGGGAAGAAAAAGGCCAAAAAAGCGACCTGCAGGGAAAATTCCCTACCAAATCTGAGCAATCTTACATGGTGGAGGTGCGGGGTAATACCTGCAAGGATCAACGTTTGGTGCTTGGATTTGGACCCCTCGAGTGTGAGTAGCTGGACTGAAACTTTGGAAGATTTTGAGATTGATTTTTGGGCGGGCGCCATCTTAAGAAGTTACGCCCCTGAATGTTGGAGGCAAAGGCTTCTCTGCATAGCAGCGGTGCACTGCAGTGCGGATGAGTGTGTGAGCTCTCGTTTTTGGCGAAAGGAATGATGGAAAGGCATTTTCAATGAAATGCTGGGGTTTTAAAAAGTGAAGTTGATTTGGAAAGATGGGTCAAGTGGTCTGCAAGGCAAGTAGGTTGCTGAGTGGCGTTCAGTCATCTGGGCTGAGGGAAGTGCCAGCCAGACGTGAGCAGTGGAGGGGGTACCGAGCTTGTGGTACCGAGTGTGTATGGTTTCACGGTATGAATGAGTTAATTGGTCGTTGGATCCAGAGAGGGATCGTCAGTGTGGATCCAAGAGGGATCGTCAGTGTGGATCCAAGAGGGATCATCAGTGTGGATCCAAGAGGGATCGTCAGTGTGGATCCAAGAGAGATTGTCAGTGTGGATCCAAGAGGGATCGCCAGTGTGGAACAGAGATTTAATCTGGAAGAATCGGTGCCTGGGACGTGGACGAAAGGATCGAAAGCCCAGGGCGGACCCGGCTCCTTTCTGATGGAGATGATGTGCAGTGGATAGGAAGCAGAGTGAGGTCTAGTCAGTCAGCCAGACCAGAAAGGATTGAGGACTTTAAGTGGACAGAGTGCAGTGCAGCCGAAGAGGGTTGTTGTTTTTGTGTTGTCAACTTGGAGGACCAAGTTTTGGTTCAGTGGGGGGTGTGAGATTCCTAGCATTTTCCCGCCTATTTTGGCGCCAGTTTTCCCATGTTTTGAAATAAGAGTTAATTATTGCTGTGTCATGTAATGAATATGTAATTTGTGATCACGTGAGAGGAAGAAATTCCTTCTCTCGTGATGTGGTGGCGCCATCTTGGATTTGTTTTTAGAGTGAATTCGAGTCAGTGAGAGAAAGAGGATCAGACTGGAAGGAGGCATTCTCCAGTGCTGAGGCATTAGTATGAGTGAGTTAGGCATTTTAAATGAAATGCTAGTGATTGTTATTATTTTAGTTTATTGTGTGAAAGGGAATGAAAGTAAAATTGAAATAAACAAGAGTTTATTTCAAGAAGAAAAAAGGCGTTTGAATTCATTGGCGATTTTGGGGGAAGAAAAAGGCCAAAAAAGCGACCTGCAGGGAAAATTCCCTACCAAATCTGAGCAATCTTACATGGTGGAGGTGCGGGGTAATACCTGCAAGGATCAACGTTTGGTGCTTGGATTTGGACCCCTCGAGTGTGAGTA
>JAQIXP010004445.1:0-11530 GCA_034700285.1 Proteroiulus fuscus
CTTGAGTGGTTTCAGTTTAAAGAAGACGAATTTAACATGTAAATTCCCATAGAGGCATGCTCTAAAAAGTGTGGACAGCCCCCTTAAAATGAACATCTTGATAATTTTAGTTTTCTTTATAGCACTGGTGAGTCGTTTTTAAAGTAGCATTTCGCCTTCCATATATAATTTAATTTCCCTTTCTTTTAAAAGTACATCTTTCCCTAAATTGAGATTTTCCCTTTATTGGTTACCAAGTAAATTTCAATAGTAGCCCTCCCCCCCCCCTATTGCTAAAGTATTGCTAAAACATGATTGTGATACATACATTTGAAATTAAAAATTGCCTCAAATAAAAAAAAATGTTTTTTAATACAAATTTCTAAAATTATTTATTTAAAATTTGTAAATTTTAGAAAATTTGTTACTCGAGACATCAACGAATTGAAACTTAACTATTTATAATGAAAAAATGAATGCTCTTTTTTATTAAGTAGCAGGCCTGAATCCAATCATATAAAGCACATATCATGCAGGACAAAATATTTGATTCTTGAACCCATTCTGATTTTTTTATGCTCAAGTTTAAGCCTGCTTTGCAAACAATATCCCGCAATGAATGCTATAGATGCAGGCATTCAGTGTTCTTCCATACACGAATTGAATACTTTATTAGGCCTCAATAATGCTTATAGCTTTGTATATAGTCTGAAATATATTCCATATTTTTTATAGCAGCCATTTTCAATATACTCAGCACTGTACCTATATCATACTATAGTAAAACCTATCACAGATTCTGACTTGAATGCAGATTTCCTTTCCCCGTATATATTCTGATGCAGGTTTTGTAGGTGTTATGATTGGATCTGGGGCCTATGTTTATAATATACATATTATGATGGGTGACATATAGCGGTATAATATACCTATTTTGATGCGATAACTTGCATGCATGTACTATATCGTCTACATTATTTTGTATACAGGCCACATATTTCTTTTAAAGTGAAAGGTTCTGGCGCAGCTTCATTTGAATGTAATATTGCCAGGCCATAGGCCTATTTTTATGAATTCATTTAAGCTTATGGCGTGCCTTTATTATCTCTTCAATGGCAGTTCAACCCCTTATGAACTTCATATTGAAAATGAAAATGTAGGCCCCAGCTAGGTTTGCACTGATAAAAAGATCAAGAATAAGCCAGAGCTCCTATACGCTACATACTTAAAGAAATTCGGAGTAGAAGCGACCTATAAACGTGGTTGCCTTCAGTTATTGCTGTTTTTTTTGCTAATAAACAGGGTTATATGAGAAACTTTATAAAAGGTTCACAACTTCGTGTTTATATCCTAGGCTGTTTTCATGACTTTATTGCCAGTTAAGATCGGAATTTAAGTCGTTTGTATGCCCAAACCTAGGCGGTATTTGGAAATAACTGAATGCAGGTTTTCATATTGCTTCAGGTAATTTAAAAATATATGCAACCATTATACCATTACACATGGAATGGCAAAAGTTTACGAGGAAAAAAGTTCAATGCTGTTATTATAACATAATGCAGGCCGGACAAAAATTCAAATAAACTATAATTTATAGTAATATTGCTCATAACCCAACCCTGTCATTTCAAATCATTTTTTTTATTTTAGTCTGAAAGGGCGTATATATAGTACTATAAACGCTAAATATGTAGTCATTTTTATAGATAAATGCGAAATTGGCAGTTGTTATCCCTTAGCGAGAAAGTGTGCAAAAATGCACTTGGGGTTATACCAACCCGATAATTATATGTAGAAATAATGGGATTAAAATCTACCCTTTACATGCATTTATATTTTTATTAATTTATTTCATATGTATAGGCAAAAATGTATTTAAAATAAATTCCTATCTAGAGTTTAAGCTTGCCCCTGTAAAGTGGCAATCACTGATGGCAGCAATGTTCAGCAGCAAAAATATCTTGCCTCATATTTATTAACCTTTTGCAATATCTTGATTTTTTTTCAAGAGCCATTTTACTTTTCATTAATTTCTCAAAAAGTGGTTTATTGCCCCTAAAATTGTTAGATATAACCATAACAAGCCAGTAGTCTACACGTTTAAAGTAACTTTTGAAAAAAAAATAAATAATTGATTTTGACCATTATTATTACCCTTCAGGGAAAAATGCATATTTTTAGGTGAAGTCAGTTACATAATGTTAATTTATTCTGATATGGAGCCTGATCAATATAGATTTTATTTATTTCTAAAAAGGTTCACCATCGAACTATTATAACTTGCTTTTACTTGCTTCAAGTTGAATACTTTTAAAAATTGAAAATGCCAAAGTTGCACTAATGCAACTGAATTCTATAAATGACAACATATCTAAATTGTCATGCACAAATGAATTGAAAAACCAATTTAAATGCATGGAATGAAAAGGAAGTCCATATATATGAAAATTCTCCTCCAATGTTCAAATAACTTTTGAGCCTAAATGCATAGTATGCGTTTTAAGTTAAAACATGTCCTTTTTGCCAATTTTATGCATGGGAAAAGCTTTTTATGTGGAGTACATGGCCTTTTCCACTTGTCACCCTTGCACACACACACACACACACTTACTATAGTCAACCGTTTGGAAAGATTTTACATTAATGCATATGCATCTCTGGTGGCCGATAAGGCGATTAAAGGCTCGCTCCAAATGTCTACTTTTTCTCTAAAACTGCAATGTTTCTATATGTCGACAGTAATTTTGCGCTCGATGGTCACCATTCACAATCGACACCTGATTTTATCGACGTCCAATTTGGTACATTCTATTCCTTCTGTCATCCGTTATAATGGTAAAGTAGGCTAAGGGATCCCTGCATGCAAACGTTGTACGTATGTGTACCTTAATAGACCACCCATGTTTTATCTATCAAAATAAGTCGAAAGAAAAGCCTGAGTGTTATGCACGTTGTAAATTTCAGTTCTAAAGTTTAGGAAAATCTCGTTTCTTGCCATCAAACGATCCATTTTAGGCATCCCAGAAATCCCAATATGCAATGGGCAGAATTTTAGCAAAAAAAATTACACTAGAAGAGCAGTGCAATAGTTTTGCAGTTTGCGGCATTTATGATAGTGTTGGTTTCGTTTTAGACAGTTTGTATTTATTTAATTGTAAATTACGACTAAATAAGAATCAAGAGAAGCTTATATTCAATTTTATATCTGAGAAAAAATGTACTACCATATTGATATCTGACCAGTAAAAGGTAATTTTAATCCTGATTCCTTCCGAATAAAAGAATTAATTACTGCATAATTAATACAATTATTTATAAACTCTGCACAAATGTCATAAATTTATCGCATACTGCAAGCTTAAAATATACGTTGAGAAACAGAATAAAAATTTAGTAAATTCTGCATTATATTAATGTTGTGTTTCATTCAAATGTTTTTTTTTTAAACTTCGAATTTGTTATACCTTATATTTATTTGGAGCATCTATTTACTCTAAATTTACTATACCCAAATAATACTAAATCTCTTTTCTGGCTTAAAGTTAAAGGAAACGGTTATGAAACCGAAAAACTAACTAACTAAAAATCAAGTAGATGATATGGAAGACGAAGAAAAATGATCAATTTCAAGTGGGTTAGAAGCAGGGCCGGACTGGCTAGTGGTTGGCCCCAGGAGCTAGGACCAGTTTTGGCCCCGGAGCAGCAACGTAATTTCAACTTTTTGCAGGAAAGGGGGGGGGAAAGGGAGGGAGTGAAGCAGACCCAAAAATAAAATTTAACATTTTTTGGCCGCAAGTCCAAATTTGAAAGTTTTTGTTCATTATTTAATAAATTGACACAAAATTTTGCTCAAAAATGGGCTAAAATTCAGCAAAAGTGATTATTTTACCAGTTATCTTATGATTAGCCTATGAGTCAGAATTTTTTGGGGGAGTGGGCGGGTCCCATTACCACTGTTTGTGTGGCACTGGCTATATCATGAGATGATTTCCAAGTAATTGCAGGGGCCCCATTTTATCCAACCTGCTTCAAAAAGGGGGGTGGTTCACAAAAAGTTTCCCCAAAATATACAACTTTTTCAAAAATACAGAAAGTTGTTGCAATTTTTTTCCAAAATATAAAAATTTCTAGCAATTTTTTTCCAAAATACATAAAATTTCTAGCAATTTTTTCCAAAATACAAACATTTCTAATTTTTTTTTCTTCCAAAATATAGAAATTTCTAGCAATTTTTTTTTCCAAAATACAGAAATTTCTAGCAATTTTTGTCCTAAAATACAGTAATGTTTTAGCATTTTTTTTTTCAAAATATTTATAAGTAGGGGCCTATTATAGAATGGCCCCCTTGCTTTTACGTAAATGTGAGTTTGTAGATTCTAAAAAGATTGGGCAAAGTTGGCCCCCTAACCCAGTTGGCTCCAGGGGCGATTGCCCCTTCGCCCCATAGGCCAGTCCGGGCCTGGTTAGAAGTCCTCATGTAGCATATATAGTTTGAGTATATACGAGCTCGTATTTCTTCATGCCACTTTAAATGAAGAAATAACTTATTTAATGAAAATATTACACCATTTCAAATTTTCCCCAATAAAACAACAAAATTTGAACTATGTGCAACTGTCCTATATCAACACATTAATATATGTTAACCTATATTAGCATAAAGTTGCTATACTCTCCAACGTTCAAAGCGTATAAAACAACATTATTGAAGGACTTGCAGTGGTTGGCCCTCATCGATATGCCTTATATTGTATGCACTGTAGAATTATATCTCGGTCTATAAGTTAATTGAGTTTACCAGGAAATCAATTGAAAGTCGACTGAAACTCGAAGCCTTTGGATTACCGCGTCACTGCACAACATTGCCACAATCTTATTTCACAGTCCGAAGCACAACATAGTACATAGGGCCAATGATATATAAAAACCAGCATCACCTTCCCTCCTGATTCTCAATAATTCCTCCAACCATGATATTATCCAATTTCCTAGTCTCATCATGACGAGTTAATCGATGGAGACACCTAATTTGTGCTGTTGGCGACCCCTTGCAGTAAAAAGTTCATAAATTCATAGCAAATTTGTCTGCCATATTAATTTTTCAATCTATTTTTTATCAGACAAAATTTAAATTAAGGCAAATTAACTATTGCTTGCAATACTTTAAGATAGTTTAATGACATCTCTGCTACTACATAAGGTGACATGCATCACATGCCTTAATTAGTAAAAAAAAAAATCAAAAAAAATACAGATCAAAAATTATTTAAAAAAAAAATAAATTCCTATAAAAATTCCTATAAATGCATCATATAATACACGCAAAAACAAGTTTAAATTCTCAAATATTTCTGAAAAGTCATAGCCGTGCACCATTAAATTAAATGTTAGCCATGCATTGGTCAAATCAAAACAACCTAAAACCTATATACTGTACTACTCTTAGACAATTGCTTTTAAATTGTTCTGCCAAAATTAAATATTCAATGGTATACATATGTCTACGTTATTACAGCATTTCAAATATAAACCTAAAAATCTGCATCACGATGTCGAATCAAAGTATACGAGTTTTCTACATTACTTTTGGGAATATTCAAATGCACACTTAGTTCAATAAGTATCTGACGAAAGCGAGTAATAAAACATATAAAATACTTAATATAGCTCGCCATATTCCAAGTTTATTTATTTGAAATGATATATATATAATATAGGTTGCGAGGAAAAAAAATCCTAACAATTTCGTTTTGCAATGTTCAGAAATAATGAAAAATGTAGTATTAGTCTCGAGGGGTGTATATTGAAGGAGGATTGGGAAGAGGGATAAAAAAAAAGAAGTTGGGAGTTAAGCAATATGCATACATATGAAACTCCAAAGTCTACCTTATCAATAATTATATAGTACTTTATATGGAACAAATATATGCATATATAGGAAGCGTATATGCATGGTGGAATATGAATAGGCTTTTATATGTATTGGATGAGAGAAAACTGGCTGATTTCATCATGATATATATACATTTATATGTTCTCCAACGCGTTTATGCTGCACAAACTGAATATAGACCTATACTTGTATACATGCAAGCATGCAAACAGGAAATATATGATTTGAATTTTCTAGATGAAGAATGGATATTTCATCACAAAAAATTCATCGTTTTCATTTACTGAAATAATGTCATTTGAGATTTCACTTTTTATTCAATTTAAACTAGGCTTATAAACATACAGTGAAGAGTCATTTTTCCTGCATGTATTCTTTTAGGCCCATGCATTCTATACTGGATTTAATATATACTTTCAGTCTGGAACTCAGCCAGCTGATTTAAAAAAAATCCTTAATATAAGCCAATCGATTGCACGGATTCGCTTAATTTATGTAAAGCTTATTTCAATTGTGTTAGTCCAGGTTCCCTTTGTATATGATAATTATTTTTTGCAATATAGAGAGGTAAAGATAAAAGAAAACATCTCGTCTTCCCCTAAGTATCGCTAAACCCCCTTGTTTGTATATGGACCAAGTTATACGACTCGGTTCTATATTGACGATTTGGGAATATATACACACATACCTGAAAGTGCTTTTGAAATCCCTGGAAACCCATTGAGGTTTATGGTCAATGTTGCATGTGAGAATACTCAGTAATTTAAATGGTGGCATAGCAATTTTTAAAAAAAACCACATATTGCCAATTGTGAAACCAAATTCTGTGTATTTCAAAGAAGAAAAATGTAATTTAAATATGGTTGTGCATATACATAGGTATTAAAATTCAAGTTTCATACTCGGCTGAATGCATTAGGTTACAATTGAGTGCAGAATATACACATGATTGGCTGGGAAATCACATTTGTAATATATCTACTGGCTAACGTAACATTATTGCCTGCAATCTCAATACAAATGCGATATTCAAGAGGCCATATAAGTGCTATACGAGGTCTCCTTAAGGAATTGTTTCAATCTCAATCCTATAACAATTCATATAGGACGTGTTCTTATCATTGCAAAGTAACTGGAGCTGCGGTGAAGTGTGCATGGGGATGAGAAAAATTGATATAACACGGATTTTTTTTCCCCCATAAAAAATAAATATTAAAAACTGGAAAAAAATACTTTGGAACGATTTCATGGTAGGCTATATTGCGCCTCAATAATTTTATAGCGCCATTTATTTGCAAAATTAACAATTCAAAGGGTATATTGTTGTATAAAAAATATATATACTTTCATAATATTTATAAGCAAATATTATCAAGTATTGTATAAAGAAAATTACTTCTATCAAAAATAGCAGTTAAAATGTAACAAAAATTGTACTAAATTCGTTTCGGATTGCCCTTTTAGCTACTTAACAGCATATAATTTAAGGTGTGGTTATAGAGAGGTTGCAAATTTTCGTGAATTATAAGTAATTCACGAAATCTTCCTTTGATGACGTCACATATAGGCCTACTGCCACATTTATATATCTTCACAAGTAATTATTAAATATTATTAAATTGTTTCTGTAGTTTTAAATGAGACTTTAAATTGAAACGAAATCCCAGTGCTGTCAGATATAAGGAGTTACCAGCAGGAAACCTACAGAAGCTAGAGACAAATGGACAATATATGTGTGTGGCCACACTGTTCTATATATTGTCACTGATTTACAGGGTTTACATAAAACTTAACGAAATTTTCTATTTTTGCAACCTTCAAGAATAACTTATTTGCATTTTATGAATCCATTTTAAACTGATTCAATATGATTTATTGCAATTAAGACTCCAAACATTATGGCAATAAATAAGTCTGCCAGTTATAAAGATCCCAACCTTCATTTCAACCTCTGTCTATGATGACCTGCCACATGGTCAAGGGTTTGAGAGGCTCGTAGAATCGATTTCCTCAGGGATCAGAGCCATGCAGGATAATATAATTCAGCAAATAAGGCGTATGTGTGTATATTAGATTTAACCTATTCAATGAAATGATATAAGAATTCAATTACACCGTGCACCTTCATCTAATATATAGTTGGAAGCTGCTCGAATTGATTCATGTATTTTTCAGACCGGATAGAATTTCCCATTTCTATCATTGCTGCATGGGTTAACCTGGGAGTATTTTGAACTGACCGAGGGCTGACTTAAGTTCAGTTTACTTTGATCGGAAATTGAACTGGTCTATCTGATTCGGTCAGTTATAAGTTGTTCCTCGAGGTTATACAAATATTAGCAGAAAAATGCTTTCAGAATTCAGAATTAAAATGACATTTACTGGGCCTCTGCAAAATCTTGGGAATGAAAGGTTTCATGGCCTTCATATTTATACTGAACACACACGGCATATATACATCGTAATATTTATCCCTTTCATTCTCTTCTCGGCCGATTTCAAACACGATTTGACGGACTCAAAAGCATTTCTATTTTCAATTTTATATTGAATCATCTAAATACCCTAGCCAAAAGCGTGTAGAATGGTCAAATCCTCCCGGATTGAAATTGTCCATAGACTTTTCTTTATAGTCCAATATACAGATGGCCCTTCTTAAATCCACCAACACACAACGAAGGCTATATATGATGGATCGTATACATGAGTTGGATATATATTATTATACACGTATTTAGAAAGGGTGAGTATGATTTTCAAAATAAGACACATTTGAATGCGCTAGTATAAAAAAAAAATAGAAACTGCAATGAAATATGGCCCCAAAGGATTACCATTGTGGTCATAATAGAAAATGGTGGGACATGACTCGCCAGCAAATGAACGTGATTACATCATAAGTAATGAAACCATATGGCCTGAAATGTTCATATATCCATCCCCAAAATGAATATCTAGAACTCTGTATTGATGGACTGAAGAGGGGGAATTACGTTTTGGTCCATATACACATGGCTCAAAGCTAAACATTGTAAATCTGAACAGCTGTGCGCAGTACACAATGCGACCCTGACATGATAAACATAAACTAATTACTTTTTCAGAGTTTTAAGGTGTCGTCCAGAAAGGCGCTGTCCATATTTTCTGGAGATTTCTAACTCACTTCACTCCCCATGCATGACCCAATTTTTTATTATAAAGTCCGCCCCATCACAAATTTACATATCAACTTACCCCTTCCTCCTCGCCTTAAATAATATATCAGTGCTTAACCAACACACTTTATTTAAACAAAAAGATATAACGTTATGAAACTTGTATATCACAGTTAAAGACTGCAAATTCAAATTAGTATAAACAAATACCGTTCCTGAATTCACTTTGATAAATGTATGTAACTGTATTATAAATTAGATATATATACATTAAAAAGTGTCCATAGAATATTTTGTGCCAAAGTATGTTTGGATTTATTACTATTCCATTGTAGTACCTTTCCTAACAGTATAATGATGGGTTTAAAAACAATGGGCAAACAGAATGCCAAATTTTCTAGAGCTCTATCAGTCTGTCAACAGTTGGTTAAGGTTTTAAGCCATTAGCTGATATGCCAATGAAAAGTTCCAAAATGGTGCCTAATATTAATGTGATTCCATGTTTATTTTTTCCATGGTCAAAAAGGCTATTTAATTTAAAGTAATCATCTGACAAGACTAAAGAAAAATATTCCAATTGTACGATTTAGGGCACCTTTTTATCTATTACGTCATCACAATATTGGGGTTTTAAAACTCTCCCCACCCACCGGTACCCCTTCTTACTATTTGTAAATCATTTCCCCAAAATTAGACCTATATATACATACGTGCATCAACACTTCTGAAATACCCTATAGGTATTTACCTAGGAGGGGGAGTCCCCTCCACCCTCCTTTGCCTTTCTTTAGTTGACTAAAGAATTAAAACTTGAACAAGTTTGCATTCATAAAACTTTTGTTACTAAGGTTTTAGTGAGGTCATTGTCTACGTAAAATGTTGTATAGCACTGTTTCCATACATGCCACAAATAGGGCCTACAGTGTTGTCAAGTTAAATTTAATAAATTTTCTATGGTTCATCCAAGACTTTCCTATTAAAGAAATATCTTTAACTTTTAATTTTAGTATGCTAAAATTCAAATAGTTACATCACCGTATCATTCTCACCTCTTCCCTCGTCTGTATAACAGAACCTCACCACATAAAACGAAATTTTGAGCTTACCTTGACATTCTGTCACTTTTCTTTTCGAAAAATAATAACATTATACAGGACTTCGGTCCTTTATAATAAAAGTTGTTAAAGTATAAAAAAGAAACAGTCAAAATCTAGACACAAAGTAATTTACGTTTTGAATACATTTTGAAAGCATTTCAATTGAAAATGGGAAACTTGCAACATGCAAACCTATAGTCCAAAGAAAAAAAAATGATAATACCATAAACACAACAGCTTTACACGACAAACAAGAAAAAAGTTTGATGTGCTGTTTTTATGTCTATATACAGGAACTTTTATATGTTTACAAAGGGATATGTGTTGATATATACTAAAACGTGCGAGCAAGCGATAGCCTGAAATAATACCAGGGCTACGAGAATATAACCTGCTTATTTTTAGAAAAGACCTTATAGGCCTACTTGCCAGTGGAGATCTAAAGATTCCATCGCAAACGCCTGAGCTAAATTGACACTGAGAATATGATTCAATAGAGAAGAAAAAAAATATAGAAGCTTAGATAGGGATTCACCTTTCATATTTATTCACGACCATCATCATCTGGTGTTATAGTGTGCACCACCGCAATATATATTCATTTAAATGATAACCAAATACCCATTGTAGGCCTCGATCAATCTGAAGCAAAAATTCAATCAGTGGCTGAACAGGGGCTCTTTTTTTTGTAAAAGGGAAAAACATAGTTTGTTCAGTGAAATTGCAATCTTCCTTATAGCTCTTTGTTTAGTGGCGATCTGAGCATTTTTTGATAGAAAAAGGACAAGTGCGTTAAAGCACGTACATCAGTCATTGTGTCTGCCAATGCTGACCACACTGTAAACACCCTGTCTTTTGTAGTGAGGGGGGGGGGGGGCTATTGCTTTTTTGTATATTACATATACATATTGGATATAAAATATTGCACATTTTTCCTCTTGTATATGCTCACAAGGGTATAGAGATGAGATTCTGCACACTAATATTGTCTTATATACGTTGTCATCACTATCAATATTGCATCTGGTGTTTGGCATAAGAGTGGCAAGAATGGGAAAATTGTGGTATATATTCTGATAGAAATATACTGCGAGGGTGGAGTATTGTTTTTTTTACAACAAAATCCATGTTTATGTATTAAGTTTCATACGCAGGTGGTCAGTATATGGATGTACACAATTGTGCTGACTCACATATGCTGACCATTTTATGGAAGTCATTTTATTCAAAAATAACCACCGCAAGTAATATGGTCTTTGAATATTATTAGGAGTCCAATAATTCGAATAATTCAATGCATGTCAATTAACTTTTGTTTATTAAGTAGTCGTCAATTAACTTTTGTTTATTAAGTAGTCGTCAATTAACTTTTGTTTATTAAGTAGTCGTCAATTAACTTTTGTTTA
>JAQIXP010004446.1:0-11530 GCA_034700285.1 Proteroiulus fuscus
CGAACACAAATTTTCAGGATAAAAAAATTAACAGTTCGACAGTTTTCGTCAACTGTACTCACCAGAATAATTTTCTTCAGATGTTGGGCCCACGGAAGGCAATGTTCGTAGACAAGTTGCGCGGAACTTTGCTGCAGGAGGCAATTCAACAGCAAAAGACCTTCGAACCTACAAAATGTCGAAATTTTGAGTTCGGAAAGAACAATGCCATTTATAAATCTTTATTTCTGCACTCAGTTGCAAGCAACTTTCATTTTTTTGCCCGACATTTATTTAGTCAGGTAATTTTGCAAAACTTTAATTCAGAAATACGAAATTTTGCCAACTATTACTCAAAAATAGGCAATTTTGTCTGACTTTTATTAAAAAGAAAGCAATTATGTCGTACTTATTCAAAAATAGGATACGTTGCCCAACATTCATTCAAAAACAGGCAAATATGCCAGACTTTTACCAAACTATCTGGACTTCATTCCAAAAATAGGCAATTTATTTAAAAGTCTGATTATAAAATAGGCAATTTTGCCCAACTTTTTTCATAAATAGACAGTTACTGCTATTAAAAAATACAGCTTTTCTCGACTTATACTCAAAAATATGCGATTTTAAAATACAATTTTGTCTGATGTTATTTCAAACAAAAGCAATTTTGCCTGACTTCCGTTCAAAAGCAGGCAACTTTATTCAACTTCAAATAAAAGCAAGCAATTTAACCCAACCTTTTATTTAAAAATAGACAATTGTACCCAACTTTTATATAAAAATAGTAAATTTTGGCAAAATATTATTTAAAAATCGACAATTTTACCCATCTTTTATCTAAAAATAGGAAATTTTAGTAAAATTTTATTTAAAAATAGTAAATTTTACCGTACTTACATCTAAAAATAGGAAATTTTCGCAACATTTTATTTAAAATTAGACAATTTTACCCAACTTTTATCTAAAAATAAAGAAATTTTCGCAAAATTTTAATTAAAAATAGACAATTTTACCCAACTGAATCTAAAAATAGGAAATTTTACGAAATTTTATTTGAAAATAGTAAAGTTTAGGCCTACCCAACTTATATCTAAAAATAGGAAATCTTAGCACTATTTTATTTAAAAATAGAAAATTTTACCCTACTTATATCTCAAAATAGGAAATTTTAGCAAAATTTTATTTAAAAATAGCCAATTTTTTTTACCCAACGATTATTTAAGAATGGGCAATTTTATACAACTTTTATTTAAAAATAGACAATGTCACCAAGCTTTTATTTAAGAATAGGCAGTTTTGCCAAACTTTTATTTAAAATAGGCAATTTTACCAAATTTATTTAAAAATAGACAATTTTAGCCAAATTTATTTAAAAATAGGCAATACTACCAAACTTTTATTCAAAAATAGAAAATTTTGCCCGGTTGCTATTCAAACCCACAACTTTGGTTAACGTTTATTCTAAAATAAGCAGCTTTTTAAGATTTTTGTTCAAAAATAGAAAATTCTTTTTGCACGATTTTGATAGAATTAACAGCAAATGGTAACACCGCAATTAACAAGATAAGACTAATACCTGGTATCTGGTTCACTCAGTTTGGCATTTACATGGGGCAATATGTGCTTCAAAGTTTTGGAATTCTAAAAAAAAAAATAAGTTCAGTAAAAATTACGTTGACGATAGAGTAGCCTACGTCTAATAATAACATTGTTAAAATACACATTTTAATTTTTCAGGCTTTAAGAAATGGGTACTATATGAGACAGTATGCACCACGACATACGGTGGCCCATATGCGCAAGACCTTACCTAACCAGGGGGTTTTGCACCCTGGAACCCCCTTAAAAACCTAACCTGGCCTAAGGGACTGTCCATAAATGACGTTTGCAGTTAGGTGGGTGGGTCATATTGCCAAAAGTTGACCAAAAGTTGTCACGTGGTGGGTCCTTCATCACCGAGTTAAAATAATAACTTTAGTAATCGAAGCGCCGTTAAAATTCAGTCCATGCATTTATAACATTGTTAACTAGCTACTCCATTTTATCCCTATTTAATTGACTATCAATATTATTTAATTCGAATTATTATGGAAAAAATTTGAAAATTTGACAAACGTTGGCAATAAATGAGAAAATTCGACGAACGTTCGCAAAAAATTTGTAAATTCGACGAACGTTCGCAAAAAATTTTAAAATTCGACAAACGTTGGCAATAAATGAGAAAATTCGACGAATGTTCGCAAAAAATTTGTAAATTTGACGAACGTTCACAAAAAATGTAAATTCAAAAAATGTGAAATTTTGATGAAATTTTTCAAAAAATTTGTAAATTCGACGAACGTTCGCAAAAAATTTGAAAATTCGACAAACGGTCTCAAACAATTTGAAAATGATGACGTCAACAATACGGGTGGGTGGGTCCTTTCTCTAAATGTTGACAAAAGTTGACAAAGGGGTGGGTGGGTCCTAAAATTGGTATTTTTTCGTAAAAGTCATTTCTGGACAGCCCCATATCTAACCAAGAAATGCAGAAATGGGTTTAATTGCCAAGTTTCAAGTATTAACAAAGACTGATTTTAGACCATTCTCATTATTTCAGCACTTAGTCTCAAGAGGACGCCAATGGTATTGCCACTAATTGAAATTCGCGCACTAAATCGATGGCGTCTCATACATTGCTATAAGTTCATTTCTTTTTAAATTTCTATTTTACTTACACTTGAAAACAAACTGTTGTGCCAAAAACTGCTTTCCACGAACATCAGAGCATCACTTTGAATACTTTCCTGGTTTAACAAGAGTTCAGAACACGTTGTAGAATCCATTTTAAGCAACGTTCTGGTGACAGCATACGGCTCCACGTGCAAAATATCCCAAACTAAGAGATTGCTTCACAAACACTTTGTCTTTTGAAACGAAGTTACGTATAACACACTCAGCACAATAAATATTACAAAGAAATGCTTTTTTAAAGGGCAAACCTTTAGAAAATTTCACTTAAAAATAAGTAAAAACCTCGTGCGCATTCTACCATTTCAAAACTACATAAACTATGGCACGCCATCCAAGGACCAAGCGTGCTGCCATCTAATGGTAAATCTGTGCACTCAAAAATCCAAACAAAAATTTGCCGAAATTTCGCCGAATTTGGTTAAATTTTCTACTAAAACTAATTTAAATTGGTGAGTAAATGTCAAAGCCGAATTTCCTAATAACCCATCTAACGTCTGATAACTAGTATATGTGTCAACAGCATGGCAAACAGTACTAATAATTCATTTCAGTTTTCCAATATAGGCCGCGCTACCATTGATGCAAGACCACGGTGTGCAAGACTGAACAGTTATTGACCTCAGTCCGAATTCAGTCAAACCAAAACACAGTTTGGTCAGTCATTTGTTGATTTTCCAGCCAAGGAAATGGCTAATGCTAAATCCGGAATACGGCATTTATATACACAACAGGTAACTGTTCTCAGTCCAAGTTGCATTTCTAAAACATACCACATTAGGTAACTTTAAATTGACCCAGCTGTGAATAATGGGCGTTCCTAGTCAGTCAAATGCAGTCCCTATGTCAGTTCAGGGTCATAGTTCACAATCTGGTGGCCCAAAATCTACTATTTTGCTAGTTAGCGAAGTAAAATACAAGTTTCCCAGCTTTTCTCATTAAATAACAGTTCAAATTTTGCTATAGGAATGTGAAATTATATTGACTAGGTACGGTTCTTGCATTTCTAGTGTCGTTTGAGGCACTTACGGAGCGTGTGTGCCCGGAATGTCATTGTTCGTCCACCCAGCGATAGGTGCGATGCCACCCTGAGGCTCGGTTTCTACTTTACTCTACACTCCGAGGAATCTTCAGAAGGTAAGTCGGAAGTCCGAGGCAGAACTTTTCAGGATTTTTGCCTATTCGTGCCTGAAATCCGTATTTTTTATTGCAGCTTTCTATACGAGCGAGACGATTTACGACATCACGGTAAGGGTACAAGTATAGTATAGGCCTACTGACTCCAAAATAATATTATTTGATAGATAATACCCTCTAGTTTCCCGTAATACCAGTTTTATTAGGAGCAAAAGCGCGCCAGTATTTTCAAAAAAAAAAAGGTACCACTGTTTTACATGGCGGCACTCTATGGAACAGGAAAACTTGTAAACATTCTTCATTTTTCCCTTTTTATTAATATTAGGACTTGTTCTTTTACAAAATAAACATAAAATTCTTAAACCGGAACATGTTTTCCATTGAATTCATGCATATTTTGGGGGGGAAACGGGCGTAAATGTATAATTTTAAGAAAAAACAAATTTAGAACGAAATTTAAGCCTAACACCAAGCGTGACCCCTGGTCCGCATAAATCACGGATAAAGTCCCATTTTCCCAGCGAAATTTCACTAAAAACTACTTGAAACCAATACACAATATGTTCCGGTTTCTGAATCCCACAATTATTAATCAAAAACAAATATTTTTAAGGTGAAAGGGGTAAAAATCAAAGCACTCTTACCAGAATTTTTGAAGTTTTAATTTCCCCTAGGCCGCCATGTAAAACAGCGGTACATTTCAATTTTTTAAAAATACTTGGCTGCTTTTGCCCCTAATAAAAATGGTATTACGTCAAAGATATTTAACTGATCGAAAACTGTTATTTCTTTTGCAGAATCTAAACTGGAAGAGCTTTAATTGGTCACAATTTGACGAAAGCGCGAATCTTTCGCTGCCTCGTATCCTTTGTGGCGACGGCTTTTCTCTTTTTTAGCAGAATTTTATATAAAATCCTTGACCCCGAATTCCAGTTATTGTCGTCAAACTGTGCGCAAAGTCCGAAAGCATCTGTTTGGACAACAACGAGGTGATTTTGACCAAAGTCGTGTGCTTCAAGCAGCTGCATTACGTCGGGGAACAGGTCACATTTCCCAATCCTTTGATTAAATTTTTTGGGGAAAAATGCCCTGAAAATATCACAAAATTCATAAAATTGCAGCTAAATAATTAACCGATTCTCAAAATATCAGGTTCCTAAAGGATCGCATCATTTCCCAATCAACACACTCGTTTTCGAAATGTTCGAAGGCTTCTATGTCGAGAGAGGTCATCTCCACGGTAAGGCCGAAGCGGCTGCATTTAAAGGGGGTACGCAGCTAAACCAAAAGGTAAATAAAAAATTCAGTTGTTGAAAATAAAATCGGCTTTTCCAAAAATTTCCCATATAATGGGAATATTTAGGAAAAAAGGCTTCTCGACTGTGTACAAAACATGAAATTTGGAGACAAAAATACGAAATTAGAACACTTTTTCAAAATGTTTTTATCGAATCGTGCAGATTTTGACTACGAAACCTGTGGAGATGGAAGTCGAAGCGAGTTCGGTGCGGCCATCTTATGACCTGAGTACGCTGAAAAGGTAAATTAATATAAAATATTGCTAGAAAATCCACAAATTTTCACAGAAAAATGAAAATAAATCTTACAAAAAGCCTTTAAATTTCTAAAAAGCCTGTATTTAAGTTAGAATAATAATTTTCAGAAATCCAAGAATTTCTACAGAAAATGAAAACAAAGAAATGAAATAATAAATAAAATAAATCGTAAAACCCCCAAAATTTCTAGAAATAAAAGTGCCTATATCCGAGCATAAGTTATAATTAATTCTTTTTCAGAAATTCACCAATTTCTTTTTTAAAAAAATGATAAAAACTAATGAAATTCCATTTATAATCCCCAAATTAAAAAAATAAAATTGCAAATATATGTTAGAATTAAATATTTTTTTAAAATACTCTTAAATTTCTACAAAAAAAATTATTAAAATATAAATAAAAACCATAAAAACCCACAACATTTCTGAAATTTTCTAAAAATTAAAGCCTGTAATTTTAGTTAATATTAAATAATTGCCAGAAGTCTAGTAATTTTTATGAAAAGAATTAATGGAACTAAATAACGAATAAAATCATGAAAATTCTTAATATTTGTAGAAATAAAAGCCTGAATATCCGAGCATAAGCTATAATCGAAATCCTTGTCAGAATTTCACTAATTTCCATAAGAAATTATAAAACCTAGAAAATCCCATCTTAGAATTCAAAAATTAAAATAAAATAATTCCAATATTGAAGTTAGGCTTGAATAATTTTGTTTAAAAAATGCAGTATCCACACTACAAAAATAAATCCCTAAATTTTCAGAAATGACTAATTTCGTTAAATTATTTTCAACCCACGAAAAACCCCAACATTTCTAAAAAAAATTATGCCTAATTCATAATTTCGGGTTAAATTAATTAAAAAAACCCACTAATTTCCAAAAAAAAAAAAGGATTAAATAATTTTCAGAAATCCACCAGTTTATATAAAAAAACTAATTTTTTTTTGTTAGAATTATGAGTTTTATGATTGTTATCTATCTAGAAAACGATATTTCCTAAAAAAAATGTAATCCCGATTCTCACCTCAAGGGTCCACACGGTGCAGCGGGCCATAAAACAGACGCGGGCGTCCGTTTCCAGAGTTCGCAATGTGATCCACAACAAGCTCTCCACCACCAAGACCTTCCTAAACAAAGTTGGTTCCGGAATTCCAAACTGTAGACGGATTGATCGAACTCGTCTTAATAAGTTTTATTACCCGTTGCAGTATGCCGAGCGGGAGTACCTAGTCAGTCGGCTGAATCTCTTGAGGGAGGAATACGCACGGCAGCAAGAGTCCCTGCAGAGGATACAGAAGCAGTGCCAGGAAATCAAACTCAATAATCAACAAAAAGGTTAATAATAAGATTCAAATTCTTGTTTTTTTTCAAAAATGTAGAAAATACAGGGCATTATTTCCCGAAATATGGGAATATACTAATCTAAAAAGTAAAACATGTATATTATATTGGTTTTTTTTTTGGTTTTTTTTACCAAAAATAAAGGAATACCGTAGGAATTTTGTGCGAAAATTGAGGAAACTTATGGGATTTTTTTTCTCAAAATATGTATTATTTTTTTCTCAAATATATAGGACAATTCTATGAACATTTTCCCAAAATATACAAATATGAGTATAATGGGAATTTTCCCAAAATATACAAATATGAGTATAATAGGAATTTTTTTTTGTAAAGAAACCCTAAAGGAATGTTATAGGAATCTTTTCCAAAAGACTAGGAATATTATTGGAATCTTTTCCAAAAATACAGGAATAATACACAAGTTATTTTCAAAAATGTAAGTATAGAATATAAAACTTTCCTCCCCCACCCCATTTTTTAGCATAATTTTTTCCTAAAAAATATGGAAATATTACAAGAATTAGTTTTCCAACTATAGGAATATTATAGAGAATTTTTTCCCTAAATAAATTAATATGATGGAAATATTTCCCAAAAATATAGAAAAATTATAGGATTTTTTTAAAAAAAGGGCCAGGAATATTTTTGGAATCTTTTCCAAAAATTATAAGAATAATACACAAATTATTTTCAGAAATGTTAGAATATTATAGAAAGATTTTTCCCGTAGAATATAGGAATATAATGAATTTTTTTCTAAAAATATAGAAATATTATATGAAAGTTTTCCAAAATATGGCAATATTATAGCGAAATATTCCCCTAAATAAATTAGTATTATGGAAATATTTCCTAAAAATATATAAAAATTATAGGAATTTTAGTCCCTAAAATATTGACATAGCATAGTCATTTTTTTCAGAAATATAGGGATAATATACAAATTATTTCCAAAATAATCAAGAATATTATAGAAATTAGGAATTTTTTCAAATAATTATAGATATATTATTGCATTTTTGCCCCCAAAAAATATAGAAATATTATAGAAATTTTTTCCTATTATTCAGAAATAGATCATGAATTTTTCTTTAATTTTTCACCAAAAAGTTAGGAAAATTGTAAATTTTTTTAAAAAATCTACTTATATAAAAGTGATTTGGTCATCGTTTAAGTGAAAATTGTCTTCGTGAAATGCTGGTTTGTCATAGCTCTCATAGGGTGAATTCATCTTAAAAAAGGGTTAAACTCACCCTAACTTTAATTTACTATCAATTACAACCTTACGAAATTCATAGAAATATGGTTAAAAATAATGGAAATTTAGAAATAACAGGCAATAAGTAGGTTTTTGAACCTCCATATTTTTTCCGCTCATAGAACTGGAGTTGACGAAGGGCCATCTAACTCTGAAAAAGAGCTGCCAACATCTGATGGACGAGCGGCGGAACTTGATCGATGCAAAGTATGAAGATGACAAATCCCGAATAAAAATCCTCTCGCAGAAAGAAAGGCACAATAATCCGTATTTTTTTGCCATTTTTAGAGAAACTCTTGTCAAAACTGTAGCCCAGCTCAACTGGCGCCAGAAGCAGCTCATCTCAGAGTTGGCCATGATCTACCCGATTGAAGAGGTAGGTGATCACGGTTTCGATCACCACGATGGTTACGAGCATCCTCGTAAATCCTGTACACGATCATAAGATTCCCAGTACTTAAATTCCAAAATTCATCTGATACTCACAGAATTCCTTAAATTTTTCAGCAATTCTACAAAATTCATCCAAAATTCCACTAATTAAATGAGAAATAAAATGCCATATGAGGGCACTGTTGTTAATCACTCACACAAATTCCAAGATTCACCTGATTTTCACAGAATTTCTCAAAATTTTAAGCAATTCTTAAAAAAATCCCATTCCTAAAATGGGGAAGTTTAAATGCCATAGAGGGCGATGTTGAAATGGGAAATGCACCATATAAATTTCAAAATTCACCTGATTTTTGCAGAATTTCTCAAAATTTTAAGTAATTCTTAAAAAAATCCCATTCCTAAAATGGGGAAGTTTAAATGCCATAGAGGGCGCTGTTGAAATGCACCATATAAATTCCAAAATTCACCTGATTTTTGCAGAATTCTTCAAAATTTGCAGCAATTCTACAAACAGAAATGCGTCCAGCCCAAATAAATTCCAAAATTTATTCCTCAAAATACACCTGATATTTGCAGAATTCCTCAAAATTTCAAGCAATTCTACAAAAGTCATCCAAAATTCTAGTCCTAAAATGAGAAAATCCACTAGAGGGCGCTGTTAAGCACCCATACAAATTCCAAAATTCACCCTCTTTTTTTCAGAATTCCTCAAAATTCCCAGCAATTCTACAAAGAGAAAAAAAATCCCATAGGAGGCGCTGATAATAACCCATACAAATTCCAAAATTCACCTGATTTTTGCAGAATTTCGAGCAATTCTATAAAGAAAAATAAAATGCCATAAGGTGCGCTATTGTCAAGCACCCAAAAAAAATTCCAAAATTCACCTGAATTCCTCCAAAGTTTCCAACAATTCTACAAAATTCCACTTCTAAAATGAAAAATAAAATGTCCCGGAGGGTGCTGTTGTGAAGCATCATATAAATCCCAAAATCCACTTGAAATTCCTGAAAATTTCCACCAATTCTACAAAATCCCACTCTTGAACTGATAAATAAAGTGCTGTAGAGGGCTCTGTTAGCAAAAAGTTATTGCAAAATCCGTTAAAATCTTGCGTTTCGTTGCAGACGGACAAGAATTTCACCATCTGTGGGGTGCACTTGCCCAATTCCGAGGATTTTGCAGGTACGAAGCCGGCATCCGGATCCGATCGTCCCTTCGAACCCTCATGACGCTTTCCTTTTCCAGGTTCCGACGAGACGATGATCTCCGTGGCCCTCGGTTACGTATGCCAGCTCGTAAATTTAATGCTGCACTTCCAGCACCTGCCGCCTCGCTACCCCACAGTCCACTTTGGGACCAGGTCGAAAATCTACGACCACATACGTCCGACCATTCCCGATGCGGAACGAGAGTGAGTACTCCAGGGTTCCCACGAGTCCTTGAAAATCCTGGGAAAAAATGGAGTTTTGGAAAACATTTTTCAATTTTTGAAAGTCCTCGAATTTATTGATTAATTTTTATTTTAAAATTTGCTTACCAGCTGGTACCCATTTCAAGATGGCAAAATATACACTTTTGGTGATTTTGGAACATTTTTGAGAAAAATAAGACACTGCTGTGCAATTTTCTGACAATTTTTGCAAATATGTACCAATTATTTAAATTTTCCCCTGCAGTCCAAATCTTGAAAAAAAATTTAATGGATAAATAGGTATTTTTGGTAATTTTTAACCCATTTTTGAGTGGTTTTGAGCAAAACAAGTTGCCTGCGGCGCCATTTTCGGTCAATTTTTGCAAATATGTATAGATTATTTAAATTTTTCCCTGCAGTCCAAATTTAAAAAAAAATTTTTAATGGAGAAATAGGAATTTTTTTTGGTGATTTTTAACCCATTTTTGAGTGGTTTTGAGCAAAAAAAGTCGCCTGCTGTGCAATTTTCTGTCAATTTTAGCAAATATGCACAAATTATTTATATTTTCCCCTGCTGTCCAAATTAAAAAAAATTTTGTAATGGAGAAATAGACTTAGTGATTTTCGCCCATTTTTGAGCAAAAAGTTGCCTGCAGCACCATTTTCTGTCAGTTTTTGCCATTATTTATAAACTCATTTAAATTTCCGTCTGTAGCCCAAATTTAAAAAAAATTTAATGGAGAAATACGCATATTTGGTGATTTTTGTAACCCATTTTTGAGTAGTTTTGAGCAAAAATGGATATGGATGAGAAACGAGAATTATTAAAAAAAATGTTAATTTGGGTACTTAATCTTTGTTTGAAAAGTCCTGGAATTTTATTATTTTTAATGTGTGGGAGCCCTGGTACCCTCGTACCCAGAGTTTAAAAAAATGCTTATGGGTAACCGTGCCTTTAACCATTTTCAGATTTCCGCTCTTCACGCGAGGAAAGGATAAACTACACTTCAAGTACGGAGTTTTCCTCATGAACAAAAACATATCGCAGGTGAGGAGCCGAGACTCTGGCTCGGGTGCGTTCTGCGGCGTATAACGGCTCCAAATTTCCATTTTCAGCTGAGGTTCTACAACAATCTGCCGACTCACGACTTGAGGCTGACCTTGCCGAACCTGAAGACGCTGATAGACCTGCGCCTAACAAACCGGATGTGAGTTTCCTTTCCACCTTTTTAATATTAAAAATTGGTTAAAACCCTATAATTCTTTAAAAAATATTTGCCAGTGATGACATCCATTTTTATCGCCAAAAGCGCCTCTAACACAACTCAGAAAATTTCCACCATTTTATAATTATAATTACAAACATTCAAATTTTTTTCAATATCCTTTTTGTTAAATATCTGTATTCTTTTTTTTCTTATGTATTTTTGCATAGAAGGAAAGTGAAGCCAAAATCTAATGACTCCAAAGATTGAGCTTCCTCCCATTACTAACAGATGGCGCTAAAATTTTCTGAGATTTTACAATTTAGGTTTCCCTGAGATAGGCAATATGACACTTCCCATGAATTACACAAAAATTGTGATTTCTTATTACTGTCCACACTTTTAACAGCGTGGGCCTATGGGAATTTCAATGTTAAATTCGTTTTCTTCAAACTGAAACAACTCAAGAATGGGTGAAAGTTCAACGATGGGGTTTGATTT
>JAQIXP010004447.1:0-11529 GCA_034700285.1 Proteroiulus fuscus
TCCATTTTAATAATAATTTTTCACGCTCTTTTTATTAAAACCAACTTGTTTCAAAGTGAGACTGTCCCTTTAATATTATTTGGGTAAATTTCACGTGTTATATAGTAAAGTTGAATGTCTTCTGAAAATCATTCAAAAGTTACATCTTATGATAAAAAATCATGACCTTTGTTATTCCCATTGTCACACTAGAACACATACAACACACTACACATGTGATGCTCCAAGTTTTTAAGTAGCCTACATGTAACACAATTCGAATTTTAAGGCATTCTCCAATTGGCACTAACAATATTGTGTAATACATGTGTATTAGACAATTCTTAAAAATCCACTTATAAAACAACTTCAAATTACAATGTACTTTTTTCCATGACCAGGGGTTTCTAGTTAAATGACGTGATAACTCCAAATTAGGAATGTATAACTTCCCTTTTCATAATATCATTCAATACCACAAATTGTCACTGCTTCTAATACCCTGTATGTGTACACTAAAGGCACGAATGGAGAAATAATTTTCAGCTGTACACACTGACAATTCACTGTTCTCGATCCATGCATTGCACTCAGGGTAATTGCACTGCACTGTGGGCTGTTTAAAAATTAATTCCACAAAATGGCGGCTAATTTATAGGGATTTTGGTAAACTAACTCGAATCTTAGTTAGGCGTTGAGACGTCATCTCGCACGCAACGGTAAACTAACTAACTGTCTAACAGACACAAATTTGTTTACTGCGACATCAACATAACGCAACTTCATGCAACACAGGCCAACATTTACGTTTAAAACATATTACTGCATATTGGTCTAGGATTTTTTGGTGGAGACATACCGGTACCTTAACAGTAGTCAAGTGCTGCAATTAATTGCAATTTGGCTAACTATAACACATATATCTATTAGGAGTATTCTCTCATCACTGGAAAATTTTTGGGAATTTCTCATAAATTTTGGGATAAAATTTTCAACAAAATATCGCTTTAGATTCTTGGTTATAGGTCCCCCTACCCCCATGTAATGATGCACCATAATAAAATGCATAAAGCCCTCCTCCCTAAATTGGGTTACATAATATATGAACAGTCCCACACTGCCATATGACAGAGCAGGTCCATGGTACATGTAGTAGAATCACGTAGGTATGACACATTTTATAATGCAAAGTTTATTTTGGCAGCTTAACAATAAGTTTACCAGAAAATATACCATGGATTTTTTTCTTATAGTTTAAATAATTAATTAATAAATACAAACTAACCCTTCAAGATAACTACAATTGATCTAAGTTCTTTGGAAAGATCAATAAAATCTCCATTTTTGCTCTCTAGCTCAGTTTGGTTCACAATCATGTAGCCAGCAATTCTGATTTTAAGTTCAGATTTTCGTTACGTTAACATTATATCGACGTCATCACTACAAAACCCCGTAACTCCAAGTACATAGTTTTTTCAGGAAACGCATGTAAAACTTAAAAAAAGAAAAGGCGATGAATGCATTACGAGGTGTTAATTTCTGTTAATAGAGGGCGTTGCCTACATAATGGAGTTACGGGGTTTTAATGTAACGTAAATTACCGTCTCTGCCATCGAATGACATGCGTACGTTAAAATCATGAAAAATTGGAGATACGAGGGTTTTGTAGTGCTGGCGACGATATGAAGTTTACCCAAACTGCTTAATTATAAGGCTCATAGTTTACATGTAAATCCCCATTACAACATATCAATTTAAAAATTAATTTACTGTTTTTTTTCACGACGTGTTGCGGTCAATGCATTGATTCAACAAATGAAGACCTATGACCAATGCAGCTCAGCACGAAAAACGCATATTTATAAACTGTTGGCAGTTCAACAGATGGGCATGACTTTTACTATGTTTCTAAAAGAAGTTTTTAAGCAGACGCCAAAATGCAAAAATGTGACAAATGTAGCTCCAAATTTTAACACAATCAACGATGATTGCCTTTAACGTTGAAAAATGGAATGCACAGATATTTCAATTCACCAGAATATTGGCATGTTTCGCAAAGCTAAGTACAGCATGCCAGTCAATGCATGCAACAAGCAGCTCTAGCAATATCATTTAAAAAATGCTAGCTGCCTCAATTGCATATACAACAACAGCAAAGGCAATGATTACCCCCAAGTTAATTCAACTCAACTCGGTAATCTACGACCAGTAAATCATGATGCCATTTGGTAGGGGGTTTATCCCACTATCAGGAGGAGATTCGCAAGTAAAACTCGAGTCAGTCACATATGGGGATACTGACAACATCTTGCTAGTTTGCACCACACTTGACCAAATTCCTGCTGCATAGCAAATAAAAACCTCGCAACTTCTCCTGGATTGTGGTTATGCAAAGATTGGGATCGAGGATGAAAGCTCACTTAATATTGTGAAGGAAACACCACCAGGTGGCCCTAAATGTGGTGGCATGTTAAACAGGATGTGTAAAGTTGCCCCAGGGTTAAGCTTAAAATGGTGGCATAACCTAAAACCAGTAGTTTTTGTTCTGGTTCCAACTGGGTTGGACGTATTCTTGGGTTCCTGTCTTGATGCTGGCTAGTGTCCTCCTGCTAATGATATTTAACTATTTTTTTGAGTTGTTAAATAATCCAGCCAGGTCGGAAACAGTGCATTCAAGAGGATGGGTCTCAGTTATTGAGTGTGTCTGTACTGTGTAGGCCTAATTATGCCCCACAAGCTTTAGAAGGGCAGAGTTAATAAAGAAATTGTGAACTTGATCAAATCCACTGTGACTGAGTGAAGTATTGTGAGCTCCCTGTTGCAGCTACGACCCTGCCTGCAAATTCAGTGTGCTATACCTCCCAACATTGAGCTACTGGTGCAAGAGGTACTTGGTTCCTCTCTCACCTTATTTCACATGGTACCTTATGCACAAGTCCTCAATTCCAATGTGTCACTTGTTACGTAGCACATATCTATGCTATCAAGACTACAATGATATTGTGCCTATATGAGTTTCAGACTTGTCGAAAGTCAGTTACTAGCAAGCCAAACTCTGTGGGCCACATTCAAACATCGAGCAAAATCATATCTAGCTACTGATGTAAATTAAATAGTTACTCACAATCAGTGAGGCTTGCAATTCCTGCCAACGTGGTGATGGGAACACTAGGAATTTCTCCATTCATGTCGAATGGTCATTAAGGGTGGCCGCACCAATGTTAGGGGCTGGTCACGTTGCCACTCCTAAAAGTAATCAAAAGACACAATATTAATGATAAAGGTTGTGTTGGGCTGCCCTCCAATCCTTTTCTTGATGGCTATCATGGCTTAGACTTGCACTATGGCAGTTATTAAAAGCCTTAAATTTATGCAATAGCTCCCTAAATTAACAAGGCTATTAGGCGAAATGATTTTGTCTATCAAATTATAATAAAGAAAACATTTTTTTATTTCTATGATTACATTCACGTTATAATAATTTCAGGTGGAAGAATAAGTATATTATACAAGTACAACTTTGCATAATATAAGGAGGATATTTTGGTTATAGTATACTATCTTAAATACTACAGATAGCATGCGGTACTAGCGCATCCTCAAGGTCAAACTTTTCCATGCTATTTCCTAGAGGATTCAATTTAATTTTGTAATTGTAAAAAAGTCTTTATTACATTTGCTTTTCAAAGTTTTTAATCAGCAACAATGTCAATGACTTCCATTTTCATGATGGAAGACAACAGCTCGCCATCTAGTGGATAAACGCCGACCTATGGTTTCTATCCAATGACAAATTTTGCCACCAAAAAACAGTGATTTTTCACCTGAATTTGGTGAAATACTGTATGAATGATACACTTACATCATCGTATGATATCCAACTTGGGTGGAACAACATTAAAACCGGTGTAGCTACGTCATTTTTATGAAACAAATCTAAAATTATTTAGGCCTATACTAGTGAAAAATTGTACTTGACGTAAGCCTAAGAGCATAGATGGAGCTGTAAGCCAAGCAACAAATTTTCATGAGCCACTTCGCAACTGATCATTGAAACAGCTTAAGCACGGCAAAGTTATAGCACGCTGACGTTTTGAAAGAGCGTGAATTTACCTATAATATTGCTGATTGTATACTCATATTTCGCCTACTAAATTTCCGCCGAAAAAATGGGTCCGTACAAGCGGCTTAAGCTATCCAAAATGGGCCCTTTTTGCACTGTATTAATTTCGACGGTTGGCTTACCTTAAGACAAGCTGTGCTGAGCCAGTCTTCGGACTTGGCCGACGAATTTCATTGCAGAAATACAGTTAGAAGTCATTTACGCGAATTAATGTTGGTCGCATCCACAGTAATCAAGTCATTTTAACGTAAAAAAAGTAATATAGCATACGCAAAACAACAATGAACGCGCCAAAAAATTACATGAGTCAATTCACACATCTCACACAATGTATTAGTCCGAGCGAATGTGAAATAGGTTCGTCTCTGCCGGACGTCAACGTATGCTATTTATTTAATAAACTTATGTATAAATATTTAATTTTATTTACAACGTAGAAATAATAATTTAAATATAATCTGAATATAGAAAAAGGTGAGTTCAAAAGTCCGCGCACGGATATCCGAGCGGTGAACCGCCCTAGTACGAATGCGACAGAAAGCGCATGCGTAACAGTTGTTTTTCGAAAATGGCCACGCGAGGAGCGAGTATGCTGCGAAAGGTTTATGTTGTTGGAGTTGGCATGACCAAGGTAAAAATAATTCAATTTTACGCATTTTAAATTACACTTTAAATTATTTGTCAACAATATGTACTCCAAAAACTGTTGATTAGTTTCGCGCGTGCTGACAAACAATTTTACTAAATGGTCAGTTAATTATATAATAGCCACGTCATTGTTTTAATTGGCGCAACAAGGTCTCGCAAGTTCCTGCAGTTTTAAAATTTGATGAATTCATTTTAATATAAATAATAAGTTCGTATTTGCATAAATATTAAAACTCTATACCAAAATCAGTTGATAAGTACATCCAACTTCGTGATCACAGTATATCACGTGCGCGCTTTTTTGTACTTGAACGAAGCGCTACCTTTAATGTCCATTCAGGTTGTATTGAGCGGCTTGTTTGCGCTTTCTTCACCTTGCAAGGGTTTCCGTAAAAATTGACCTTTAATACTGTACAGGGTGTCCTGGATCATGCAAATAATAAGGTCAAATGCCAGGCCTTGAACTTTTTTTAAGATAATTTACAAACTTCTTTTATAAATTTATGATTTGAAAACTTTCAAAAACGCGAATAAGATATAAACCAAAAGCCACTTTAGAAGAAAACAACTACCTTATTTTAAAAAAAATTAAATTTTGGCTTAATTATTACAATTTGCTTTTGAAAACCTGTTACTAAGTTTTGTAGCCTGCAGAAACTTAATTGCAGTTTCTATTTTAGCTATAGTAAAAAAAATTGTCATTGCATGGCTGTTTTATTTCTAGTTTGAAAAACCTGGTCGCCGAGCCGATTTCGATTACCCAGACATGGCAAAAGAATCAGGTATGGGACGGGGAGCGTTCAAATAGTAGGGTAGGAGGGGCTATCAGCACCCCCCTTAGCCGGCAAAAATCGCTGTCCGTTATCAAGAGAAAATAAATTGCCCTCTCCTCCAATATAATATAAGATTCCGGTATCCGCCCCTGTTACATAAACAGCTAATTTAATAATAATGTTTGATCGAAAATTTGAAGTAGAATCATGAAAAAATAAACTCATAACTGCCCAAAACTAAAAACTGTTAAAATAATTTATGAAACTCAGAAATATTGTAGCAAATTTTCAATGTTTTGCCAAATTACAGAACTCGAAAACTAGTAATAATTGATGAAAAATTATTGTAAGCATAACATATCTAAAGTAAAGCGGGGGAAGGGGGAGGGCTGCATATTGCTACCATGTGTTACATAGGGGAAATAGGGTTATGCATATTGGGATATTTGAACACTCCCTATATACAAATACACTCAGTTGCTAAGTTAAAGTTTAAGTTAAAGTTAAAGCTAAGTTTAAGTTGCTATAGTGAATAAATTGGCCACGCTCACATTGGTTTTTTTCCAGTTACAAAGGCCCTAACAGACAGTGGTTTGAATTATAATCATATCGAACAGGCTTGTGTTGGATATGTTTATGGTAAACAATTTATTTTTTCCATCAAATTAATGTCTTATCTTGCTATTTGTTGTTGCATGGCCCTTGCTCTTCTGCCCTCCATCTCAATGCAACAACAGTTCATATTACATGATAAGATAAACTGGGTCAAAATTCAAGCTTTTCTTGATTAATAAATTCAGGTGATTCTACATGTGGTCAACGTGCTTTGTACCAAATGGGTTTAACTGGCATTCCCATTTACAATGTAAGAAAATTTTATTTTTGGCCATAACCTTAAATAAAAATAGCCTTAAATAAAATGACGGCCAACCGTTTAATAATTTAGGTAAACAACAACTGTTCAACTGGATCATCTGCATTGATGTTAGCTAAACAATTAATTGAAGGAGGTAGGGCTACAGACAATATTTATTTTCCAATTTGAAATATTTGTTTGTTAAACCCAAATTGGAAAATTGTTTTCTCAAGAATTTGGAATTTAAGTACAATCATTTTTAGCCAACTTTGCACCCTAGTCTCAAAATGTTGCTTACAAAATAATACTTTCCTTTCTTAATTACAAATAATTATGCAAGATTTATGAAAAATTCTCTATTTAAAGCAGCACTGTCCTGAAGAAATTCCCTTCGCTTTAGTCTAAATGAGCTAGAAAGTATTCTGGATCTCCCTGCAAGAGCTTTGCAATGCAAGACACAAGTTGTCTAGATTTTTTTTACCAAAAATTAATTTTCTCAAAAAGATCCTCTACGATGAGCCACTGGATAAATAAATAGAACATTCAATTAATTAATGGGTTACTCTTGATATAGTATTTAAATATGATATTACAAGCTTTCAAATTGTATTCATATGTTATTTCCAGGGTTAGTATTATAAAAATTAAAAGTGGTGTAATATTTTACCCAGAATGCTCAGATAACTTTACTATTTTTTAATAAACGTGTACTCAAATAAAAAATGTTACAATTGCCCATTATAGGCTTTATCTCAATTATTTGAGATAAAACAAATGAAAAACGATTTCATTAAGGACATAATTCCTGCTAAAGTTCAAAGGTGGTGCAAAGTTAACCCAGATTGATTGCAAGGGAAATTCAAAAAATATGAGCTACATAGTTCCATAGTAAAATTAAACTATGCATACGCATCAGATTTTTATTAAAAGCCTTAAAATTAAAAAAATGATACGATATCCCAAATATTGACGTAAAAGTTTTGAAGTCTAATAGTATTTCTCCCTCTTTAAACTTGGGTTCCGGGCTCAAGATCCTTGATAGTTATTAAAATGTTAAGAACATTAAAAAAAAATTTGTTGAAATTAGCTTATAAATTACATCGGGTAAGCCTAAAAATAGTTGCGAAATTTATATTAAAGGTATGAATTTAATTTAGGATTGGCCGAATGTGCGCTTGCCTTAGGCTTTGAAAAAATGGAAAGAGGCTCACTGTCATCTAAGGTGATTAAAAACAAACGTACTCATATCCACGTGATATCAAAACATATCACTAGATTAAAGCAAAAACTTTTTTTGATGTGTATGCATTAACCAATGATTGGCTTCCACCTTGGCACAGTTTGAAGACAGAACCAATCCCATGGATCGTCATGTTGAAGTGTTGGCCAACCTCCATGAATTACAAGGGTCTCCGATAACTGCTCAGATGTTTGGAGCTGCTGGCGAGGAGCATATGAGAAAATACGGTGAGCCGAATACCCGGCCTTTGAGGAAGTTTTAGTTGTTAATTACACAGCCAGAGGCAATTTTAGAAAAAAAAATCGTGAATTTCAGGAACGAAGCCCGAACACTTTGCAAAGATTGCATACAAAAATCACTTGCATTCCACCAGGAATCCGTAAGTTGCCACGATTATTTATCAGTGTTTTGCCATCTCGAAACGTTATCACAAAACCAATAAGGTATTCTTCTTGCGCAGAAATTCGCAATTTCAGGACGAATACAGTTTGCAGCAAATTTTGTCGTCACCTGTGGTATATGGGCCTCTGACCAAACTCCAGTGTTGGTATGTTTTCATTAAATTATTAGGGGGCCTAAGTTGTTACATAAAAGCAGGAAGCAGATTTTTAGGGGTAACCTTATAGGTTTTTCTTAGATAAATTTACACGTTAGCAATTTGGTAAATGGGTCAATGACATGAACTGCACTGGCTTTCATAAATTTCTAAAGAAATAATGGCATGCTTTAGAACAGGATAGGAGTGAGTGAGCAATTCTTTCATGCAGTTAGATTACGTAACAAAAAAATATTTAGGGGCCATAGTGTTAATTTTCTCCAGAAATTTTACATTTTAAAACTACAAAAATGCATTGGTTAACATAGGCCTCAGCACTTCTTGACACAGGAATTCCACTAAATCGTGAATCTTTTTTTCCACAAACATTTACCATCAATATTGGATTCAAATTTAAAAAAAATAACTTCATATAAGTATTTTATACTTTAGGCCTACAAACAAATCAAGAAGACCTGGCATTTTAAGTTTTATATATATACATTATCTAGGCCTATACCATTCATCTATATCATACCATATCATTATCTATACATTATATAAACATTATCTTGCCAAATTTGTAAAATTATAGGCATTAATTGACTGCAGGATTTATGATACTATTTCTTGCAAAACTTTTTTGACATTATTTTTAGTAATACATGTATATATATATAATTTATACTAATCTTCCTGACTTTGAAGTTTTGCCTGTTACCAAAATGCATTTGTGTGAGTTTTAACTGCTTGCTTTTGAATTGATGTGCACTTCATAAACAGGGAGAGGGTAGGGGACGGGATTTTCCTTCTATTCACACAATTTTAGGGCTAATTTCACAAAGAAGTGACGATGTCAATAAGCAGAACCGGCCAAAAAGTTGCTCTTGCAATGTGATCTAGTATAATGAATAGCATATGCTTTTCTTCATTTCCCTAGTCCAACTTCTGACGGCTCCGCTGCCGCTATTATAGCATCTGAAGGATTCGTTCGAAAGCACAATCTTCAAAGAAACGCTGTGGAGATTCTGGGCATTGAAATGGCGACCGATCTACCGAGCACTTTTCACGATAACAGTTTAATTAAAATGGTAGGCAGGTTTCCTATATGACACTACCTTGGCCTTTTAATGGGTGCAACTATCATTTAGCGGTTCAGCCTCGAACTTTTATTTTACAATAACTTCGAATGTCAAGCACTTGTTTTTTTAATTAAGGTGGGCTACGACATGACGAAAGCTGCAGCTGATAAGCTTTACCAAAAAACTGGAATCAGCCCCCAAAACGTAGACGTTGTTGAGTTGCACGATTGTTTCTCCACGAATGAGCTGCTGACTTACGAGGCACTAGGCCTGTGTGAGCCAGGCAAAGCCGGTGAATTGGTCGATTCTGGAAACAACACTTACGGTGGCAAATACGTGATAAATCCCAGCGGTGGACTCATTTCCAAAGGCCATCCATTGGGTGCCACAGGTAGAACCGATTTCCATCCACTAATATTCGATTTTTTATTCTGGTTTTTATAATCTCATCTTACGAGCTCTGTCGCATTCTGTCGTTAGGGCTTGCTCAGTGTGCCGAATTAAACTGGCAACTTCGCAATATGGCCGGAAAACGCCAAGTACCCAATGCAAAGTTGGCGCTGCAGCACAACATTGGGCTAGGAGGAGCCTCAGTGGTGGCAATGTACAGGCACGGCTTTCCCCAACACATCAGGTTAGAATTCACACTAATTCCTTAAATCTTCTAGATTTACACGCGATTCAAAGTCTCACACGCGTTTAACACTTTTTTGTAGGCCGCAGCAGATTGGCGCAAATTCTGTGTCTGCTAAGTCGAACCCGGTGGCTGCCGAAAAAGTGAATCCTGACGAATTCGATGCACACTTGTACTTCAAAGAACTTGAAGAAATTATGAAAGAGGTCATAAAAACAAAAATAAATTTTGACAGCTTTTGTTCAAATGTTTAAGGCCTACCAAAAAAAAATACCCGTTAAATTTTTCAGGAAGGTGAAAAGTATGTAAAGTTGGTGAACACTGTATATCGGTTCAAAATTAAAAATAAGGAAGGTAAAGAAGGCATTTGGACTGTGGAAGCCAAAACTGGTACTGGACGAGTCGTATTTGGACCCGATGGTTTGTTTGGCATTTTGCTTTTCCAGTTAAACTCTTAAGTCCGATTTGCATGTGAGCAATATCACATCGTTTCTGTTTAGGTCCTGCTCCAGCGGTGACATTTACCCTTAATGACGAAGATATTGGCGATTTTATAACTGGAAAGTTAGACCCTCAAAAGGCGAGTTTTTCTCATAAAACGTGAAAAAAAAATTGGAATTATTTTTTTTAATGGTTTGCATTCTTTTTTCAGGCTTATTTCCAAGGACGTCTGAAAATTGCTGGTTCCATTGCTCAAGCCCTTCGATTGAAGGATCTTGCACTTAAACACAAAGATGTGATCGTTTCCAAACTGTAAGGGAAGGGCACCAATGCAACGATGAACAAATTAAAATGCTAATGATTCCTCAAGGATTTACAAGTGCCTTCCAATCAAACTAATCAATTAAAAATGATAATAATTATCAATTTCATTATTAGGGTTTTTGTTGGTCCCATATTAACAAATACCATAATTAATGTCTTCCAATTGACAGTATTATATAGCCAATGTATAAATACTCTTTATGGCGAGGGTTCCACAATTTTCTCTTTTTAAAGCATAGCAATGGGAGGCTTGCGGAGCCAATGATCTATTCGTCACTATAATTGGTATGTATACTGATTATGGAATTTTAAATTTTAAATATGATTTAATAAATGTTATTAATGAAAAAGCATTTTTGTCGTTTGTTTTTTAATTGGATTGGCCTGATCAAACATAATGTCGATGGCTTAAAGAGCACGAGTAGCGAATGTCCAACGTGATAACATGGCTCATTCGCTACTCGTGCTCTTAAGCTATCAATGTTATGGTATATAAATATGAAATGGCGTTGTCGTACAATTCCTCCATTTGCCACGAAATAGTGACAGAAATGTTCAATTTTAGCATTGTTGATTTATTTCTCATTTGGTAAATTTGTTATTTCAAATGTACAAACATAAAAAATCCTATTCTATTTAAATGGCTTATTTTAAATTATTAAAAATATGCTGATGCATCGTGCACATTGGCAGGTCAAAAATTTCACCCTCACAATTTATTGCAAATTACTGGTTAACTTTAACCAATAGTCTAATTCACATAAGACTAAATATGCGCTGATTTTTTTAAAATAAATATGGCACCCCATATTGTGTATCTTAAAGGGACAGTCTCACTTTGAAACAAGTTATTTTCAAACAGTACACACTTACTAGATATGAATGGCTGTGCCA
>JAQIXP010004448.1:0-11523 GCA_034700285.1 Proteroiulus fuscus
TTTGAAATTTTCCTGGGCGAAATATGGAGACTGGGCTAAAACTCGGGATGGGCGTTATTTAGAAGATTTACGGTATATTCAATATTATAAGAATGCCACAAGAATGGACCATTGGAACCTGAAGAAACAAACATTCGCGAGTTGCAGCCCTGGTTGTATTAACGAGCTAAGTACCTGTAGGCCTACCCGGAAGTGAAATAGGAAGGAGCCCAAATCCATGGATGAAATTTATGAGAGGTACGTACGTATGCTTGCCAGCTTGAACTAATATTTACAGTATACGGTATGTGAAAATCCCCTCCTCAGTTAAAAAAATACTGCAGTGGACTGCAATAAAAGCTAGTTTGAAATGAAAATGCAAAAAAATGCACATGGCAGGGTTAGAATTAGTACGGTTGAGTTAATTATAATTGTGAATTAAGATAGACGAAGTTGCATTCTCATCTTTGGAACCCTTAAGGGTTTTCAATGTTAAGGTACTGGTATGATGGTATCACATATTTTCTCTATTTCATCCATGCGAGCACAAAATACAATATGATGTTTGAAATCTACATTTTAACGTAATATCCTGCATCTTCTGCAACATTCTCTAACTTAGCACGAAAAACAGTAAACTCTCGTGTAAAAAATATGCGTGGAATCTGTGCGAGATATTATTGTATGACCATATATAGGGATTTTATGTCCAGATTTGGGAATTATTTATTTTTGCAGATAGCCAAGTGCCCACTCTTTATACATGCTATATTTAACTTGATTTTTAGTGCAATTTTCTCATGAATTTATTTGTAGCACATAGGTGAAACGATGTCTACATTTTGAAGATTACAATGCCGTGCATTGACGTTTTGTGTAAATATAAACAACTTTTGCTCACTCCAAAATAAGTATAATGTGGATGACGCTTTCTGAAAAAAAAGATAATATCCTGATCTGACTGCATGCACCATACAAGTATTAAGTTCTTGAGAAATTACGATACCTTTGTATCCTTCCACTATAATAATAATGGACTTCCGGTAAGCCAAATTTGGTTTGGTTTGAATTTTGAAGATTTTGTTGGTATTAAATAAGCAGGCCTACTACATAATAACTTCATAGATATTCCACATTGAGTAACCTACATTTGTAACTATTTCTTAAAGCCGCGTACACAAGAGTCTATAAAGCTCGTTATTTTTGCCACCAATTCAACGTCTTGGGTTTGGTTATGACATCTGATGTTGGAATTTGGAAAAAAATTGACCATTTTATTGTGAGTATAAATCTATCAATACGGTAATAAATTCATCCATTTGCTAAAACTGTACGTACTTGCAGTAGCCTGCACACTTCAGTTTCCAATGTGCTATTGCACGAATTAAAATAATGGTTACACTCGATTCATTTGCAGTTACCATCCATGACCATGCAGCGTGGCTTCCATCGGCACTTTGTGGCATGACAAGCTGTATAGGTTAGGCTTCGTCTGCTACCGAAATCTGAAATGCAGCAGACGCATCCTAATCGACAGTTTCCTATGCCACAGAGAGATAGAATTGAATCTCCCATTGGGTGCATTAAGTTATGGCACACAACACTGGGTGCCTATGGATCCCTTTTTGTGAAGCACTCCAGTATTGAATGCCGTGACTTAATAAACCAGGGTGTCTGGCCGTCTGGAAAACCTGGAAATGTCATGGAAAACAGTATGGTCTGGAAATGTCAGGGAAATGTCATGGAAATTCAATCTGTGTCTGGAAAATCTAAATAAAAGGGAGAAATGGGTGATTTTTAGCCCATTTTTGAGTTTTTTTTAAAAAAAAGTTTGCCTGCGGCACTATTTTTTAGAAGTAATGTTCAAAACCCTTCAGATTTTTGCCTGCAGGGCATGAAAAATACTTTTGGGTCATAACAAAAATGGATTTGTGGGTGCAGAGTATGTTAGTTGCCAAATATTGCAGTTTTAATTGTATTTGTCAGTAAAAATGAGTTAAAAATCACTTTTGTTTGGTCTGGAAATTTGTGAAAATTTGTCTGGAAAACCTGGAAATGTCATGGAAATTTTTTACTGGATTTGGCCAGACACCCTGCTTAAAGTGATATTGTATTTTTTGTTTTAGTTCTGAGATTCTTTGAATTGGACCAAGTACGAAATTAAGCGAATTAATCTGTTTAAATTTTATGGTATTTTTGCCATGGCCCGAGTTCAAGCCGCTCGTAATGGCCATTGTTTTCTGTAAATGGTTGCTAATTTATAGCTGAAAAGTGCTATTATGTTTACACGCCAATGATTCATTATTTTTTTGGTAAAATGGCTGGGGAGGTTAAAGGTCAGCTGTGGATTGTGTTTGGAACCATAGAGTAGATACGGGGGTAGCAGGGTCATGGACATTAAAACTAAAAAACATTTTTGGCATTTGAATTTGGAAAGGTTTTGTTTTTTCCTGGTTTTTATGGCAGGGTGTAAGGACCACCCTGGTCAGCCCTGGACCTACCTTAATTAGTGACCCCTACTAATTCATTTTTAATACTGGCAGTTAACTGTCCCAAAACAGGAAGGTCCAATTTCATGATAACTTGTTTTCTGGTAGTCTTTTCATTAGGCCTACTTTGGCTTGTTTTTTTGAATGGTTTCAATGATGGTTCGTGTCACACACGCCAGAACGTATTAGCATTATAATTTAGTTTTTATGACAGAATTAGGTAAACTTTTTAATAAATTTTAGTAAAGAAATGCAATTACGTTAGTCGTAAACACGAGTAAATTCTGCAAAAAATGAACAGTGGGAAAATCCTAGTTTTTTTTGACAATCTATGCACATATTTCTGCTGAAATTCTATTACAAACTATTTCTGCAAAACTTGTTTAGTGTAAATATATTTTGCTTAAAATAACCAGTGTGAAAATTTCAGTGCTTTTACTGCAGAATAATTTCGGGTAAGTAATGAGTATTTCTGCAGAAATCTGGATGTCAATATATTCTGCAGAAAATAACCAGTTTAAAAATTTCAGGGTTTTTTTCTGCAAAATTATTTTTAACAAGTAATGCACATTTTTGAAGAAATAATATTACAGACTATCTCTGCAGAACTCTGAAGTGTGAATTTTACACTGCAGAAAATTACAAAACTTTTAGTGTTTTTTTCTGCAAAATTATTTCTGGCAAGTAATGCACAGTTTTGCAGAAATCGTATCACAGAATATCTCTGCAGAACTTTGGAGAGTGAATATATTCTGCTGAAAGTGATCAGTGGGAAAATACTAGTTTCTTTTTCTGCGAAATTGTTTCTAAAAATTCTGTGGATTTTTGCGGAAATCCTATTGCAAAATATTTCTGCAAAAATATCAATTCTGCAATTCTGCAAAAATATCAATTATCAATTCTGGTGAAAATGATTAGTGTAAAAATTTCAGGGGTTTTTCTGCGGGTTATTTCTAACTAGGAATGTACATTTTTAAAGAAATCATATCACAGACTATCTGTGCAGAATTCTGGAGTGTGAATATATTCTGCAGAAAATGATCAGTGTGAAAATCCTAATTTCCTTTTCTGAAAAATTGTATCTAACAAATTATGCGTATTTCTGCAGAATTTATAGTACAGACTATTTGCAGAAATATTTTTACACGAATAATTAATTTTTAAGACTATGTAGAAACTATTCTGAAGGAAATTTTATGCAGAAATTATTCTGAAGGAAATTTTATGCAGAAATTGTTCTACTTTGAAGTTCAATATTACAAATATTTTTGTAGAAATTATTCTGCCAAACTCTTTTTACATTAATAGGCAGTTATAAAACTTATTTGAGTAAAAATCATTCTTCATTAATGATCAGGTTTTGTAGAAATTATCCTGCAGGGTCTTTTCTACAGAAATATATTGCTACCAGAAACTATTCTGCAGAAATTTCTGCAGGTATTTTGAATAAAAAAATGTTTCTATATGAATATATAGTTATTTATAACTAAGTACTAACTATTCTGCAGAAGTTTTCTAAAGAAATTCTTTGCCTTAATCCTAACAAAACATTTCTGCGTAAATTCTGACTAACTCTTTCTGCAGAATTCTGTTAAACATTTTTAATGGGCTGTCGAGATTATTTATATGATAAACTCAATTTTTAATTGAAAATTCACTTGAATTATTTGGGGAAGCTTAAAAAGTTATTATTTTCATAGAATTTTTTTTAAATGGAAATTTTTGACCCTTATTTGAATATTGCCCAAAAGTCTGCTGAGTTATATTCAACTTTTTTTTAAAAAACTTTTTTTTGTAAAAAAAAAATCAATTTCTCATATTTGTCCATTGAATTGTGGATATCATCCCTCAATAGGACTAGCTTAGAAAGCTGCTTTTCATCTTTTTCCTTTCTTTTCTCCTTTTTTTGTTATTTTTTTGCAGGACCCCAAATTGCTCTGAATTTTTATTGAATATTTTGAAAGGTTTTCTAAAATATTGTATGTGGAAAAAGTTACCCTAAAAAATAGAAAATGGTTTTGAGACGGGTTATCCTGCATAATATTTTTTTCAAGCCCTATAGACTTACTATTATGGGTAATAGTGTTGATTAAAGTTTCCTTGAAATTGTTTGAAAATTGATTTTATTAACTTTAGAAACTTAGTTTTACTAGCAAATTTGAGAAATCCATATTGTGATGAATGTTTTGAGTGTAATTTTTAAGGAAAGTTCCTGCAAGCACATTTTTAATAAATGCTATGTATTGTCAATTTGTGAAAAAGTAATTATTGAAATGTTGGCAGGGAATGTCAGAAAAACTTTTTGATCAGGAAATTCAGGGAAAACTGTTTTTTTGGTCAGGGAAAGTCAGGAAAAATTGTGGTTTTGGTCGGAAAGTCAGGAAAAATTGTGGTTTTGGTCAGGGAAAGTTGTGTTTTTGGTAAGGGAAATTCAGGAAAAATTGTTTTTGGTCAGGAAAGTCAGGTAGGTCTTTTTTAGTAAGGGAAAGTCGATCAGGGAAAAGTATTTTGGTCAGGGTAAGTCAGAGAAAACTAGTTTTGGTCAGGGAAAGTCAGGAAAAATTGTGGCTTTGGTCAGGGAAAGTTGTGTTTTTGGTTAGGAAAATTTAGGAAAAATTGTTTTTGGTCTGAAAAGTCTGGTAATTTGTTTTTTTTGTTTGAGGGAAAGTCGATCAGGGAAAAGTATTTTTGGTCAGGGAAAGTCAGAGAAAACTTTTTTGGTCAGGAAAAGTCGGTTTTGATCAAGGAAAGTCAGGTGCGTTTTTTTTTGATCAAGGAATGTAAGAAACTATTTAATCAGGGAAATTCTGGGAAAACTGTGTTTTTGGTAACGGGAATTAGGGAAACCCACAGCATGAACCCTGTAAGGCTAAAGAATAACCAAAATGGTGGACTTAAATTATATAAGCAAGTTTTGAGTACATGATACTTGCTATTCATGTACATATTTATGGGCTCTACTGTATATATTATAGTAATTAATGTTACTTTTTTCAATATTTTCAGATTGTCAGATAAATAAATCTTAGGAATAATAATAAGATTTTTCATTCACAAAGCCTTACTTGCCTGAAACCTTAACAGGCTTATATGAATAATGAATTCAAAATTTTTTTCCACAATATTAAAATATACGAACTGATTTTAATTAAAATTAATGAATTGACTGGCAATCTAATATCAGTGTAATTAAATTTGATGCGTTTTGCATTTGTGGTTGGTTCCACACATGGTCAGGAATTTGTGGCATTATGTTTCAACGGTTTTTTTAATAGCAAAAAAAAAATTAATGACATTTTTCACTTATTCACATTCCAAGCAGGTTTTTTTTTAGGGAAATATCTAAAATTCTGATAAATTTTCTAGATTTTTGTTCTCCTGAAAATGAGAATTAAAAGCTTAATTCATTTCAATGGAATTTTAATTTGGGACGTGCCATCACCTCATTCAAGTTTACAAAATGACTTTTTTTAGTTATTATTCGGCTTTTTTGTTCTTCATTAATCCTGATTTTTAGTGCAAGTTTAAGGGCGCCCTCTATAATCATGGTGACTACTAACCTGAAAAACCTGGAAAACTCAGGGAATTTTTAATTGAAACCTGGAATTTTTCACTATCTTTTTTATTTTGTATTTTTGTAACATTATCCTGAAAATCAGCACAAAAAAATGATTTGCCTAATTGGCTGCTGCATAAATCAAAAATGATATCTTGGCTCCTCAATGGACAGCAAATTATTAGCTTTAAAATTTGTGCATTACATTTTTTTCATCGTTGCACCATCCAAAAGAAATGTTTTTGAACCTGTAAAAATGTGAAAATGATCCTGGAAAACCTGGAAAACTCAGTGAATTTTATTTACAGAAATTTGTAGTCACCATGATAATCCCTCTTCATTGTTCCATAGTCTAATATAGCATAATATATTCGAAATGGGATTATGTTTTCAACATTTATAGTATTATTATTCTACCTCAACAGTTTATTTTATGGCAGTGCAACGCCCCCTATTTGCTATGATGAGCTGCTGAAGCGCCACCTGATGGTCTTGATTTTAAGTTTTAGCATTAGGGACTGTTAAGGTCAGGTTAGGAGCTTACTTGCCTTTTTATATACTATGAAGTATACCATTTCCCCATTCAGCTAACATCATGGACTATGACTGAACTGCAAAAATGGGATTCTGGTTTTTATAGTAAGTCAGCATGTCTATAGAGGGCGTTGTTTTTTTACAGAAGTAATGGTGAATTCAACTTGCTTAATATAGAACATTTAGTATAATGTATTGTAGCCATAGACTGGATTTTGAAAATGGTATCTAATCCAGGGTATATGACTCAATAGACAGAAGTTTTACTTTATCTCAATTTAAAAGAAAACAAGTTTTCCCTATTAAAATTCCACTTATTTAATGCTAAAGTCTGTCTTCTCTTAAGAAAAGGCAAATATTGTTGCTGTTTGGCTGTCCTTTTTTAAAAAAATGAAAATGAGAACTTGGTGAATTGCAATTCCTAGTAGAACATTAGTGGATTTTGGTAGCTTTTAAGTTAAGTCCAAGTGAATTTCATCTTCCATAAATGAGCCAATCACTGACAAGCTGACGTCATATGTGTATAATTTTTTTTTGGGAAAAAATTGCAAATTTGATATTTTAGTAGCACACTTTTGTGGTAACTGAATATAAGCCAAAGATTTTAAGCAGGATATGTATTTCCTAAACCATTTCCGGATCAATATATTATTTGTAAAAGGAAGATGACGTCACTGCACTCAATTATTCAACATGTATAAAGTCTTTGATCAGTTTTACATTGTTGGAAGGATTTAGGGAAAAAATATGTATTAGTTGCAACATGAGCTTTTATTGTTCTCTCATGAATTTTTTTTTCTCTAAATATCAAACGACAAAATCTCTTACATTTCCTGTTTTTCATATATAAGAAAAATGTCATATTTTTTAAATGTTAGATTTTTGCCTTTTTTTCTTTTTGAAAAAACTGTTTCTTCAAAAAAGTTCCTTATTTGCATTCTGAGAAAATCACCATGGATGTAATAATAGAAATTTTTTTCTCTGATTATTTGTTGTATTCGAATACAATACTAAAATTGCAGAAAGTTTTTAAAGTTTACCGCACAATTGCTCTAGGTTACCTTTATTGTATACTTGTAAACAAAGTAGTTTTACCAAAATCTAAGAAACACAAATGTTTTTTTTTATGTTTTGAATTCACCAAAGAAAATTTGCAAGCTCAATCACAAAACTTATCACAGGCAGTCGATGTCACATCATTTATGAGTAATTTTTAAGTCAGGTCTGCCAGTATCATGTGGCACCAGCACAAGACTGACCTTGTGACCTTTCCTGATTGCCTCAATATCAAAATAATAAACTTGGGGCTTGGACAATGGTCAACACCATTAAAACCAAGTCATCTGTGTAAATATCCATGCAGCAGTTGTGTTAGTTTATAATCAAGTATTAGGATACTTAATCTTTTTACACACTATTCACATGGACTAATATCACGATTTTAAACAAGCCATGCTTAAAGCTGATCGTGATCTGTATAAAGTGTCTTCATCATCTAATTTCTATCAGCTGAAACCCTTCTTCTGCTATTTATTATTGGTTGCTTATTTCAGGCATTAGAAATGCATGTGTATTCCTTAAATTCCTGCATACCTTTGCATTACCCAGAATGCAACACACCCACAATGCATCAGCGAATCATGGTAAAACCTAGATTTTGGAACATGCACGTATGTAGCCACACCTTTGATTTAAGTTCTTAATATTGATTTGCTTGATCAATTGCATTCACATGAAAAATTCTTTCATTGATCAGTGCTTTAGATCATGGTTAAAATCTTCTTTTTACTGGGGTAACACATGCTGAGATGATAAAATAACAAAAGACAAATATTTCCTACAATAAAGCAAGTATAGCAAATATGGTTAGAAATCCTAATTGGCAGGATGCTGCTAAGTTCAAAACATCACACCCCAAGTGTTATTTAAATGACAAATACATACCCTTTCCAACAAAAGATTGAACTGGGAAGGAACTAATGGAAAACAGGCTCTTCGTGCTGGTTGGTCAAGTTAAACTAATCATTTTTTTTGTTGATTTGTGTTGGGCTTGTATATTTTATGAGTAAAATATGCTTTAGCTGAATCAAAGGAAAATGGTCAGGGAAATTTTTGAAAAAACTTTTGGTTAAGTCTTGGGGTAAATTCCTGGTTAATTTCCCAACTTTTGTAAAATTCTGTAAGGGCCAATTGTACCAACCACAGTTAAGTCTTAACCCTGAGTTATTTTGATCATGTGACCGATTTGGGCCAATGAAAATGCAGAAAAGTAGAGAAAACCTAAGCTTAACAGTGGGTTAAAGTTAACCCTTGTTGGTACAATTGGCCCTAAGTTGTTTTTTATAATTTACATAATAACATTAGGTTTTGCTATATTGCTATTGGGAATTTGTTTCCATTAGGAGTTGGGGAAATGTTTTCATTTTTACTGGGGTTTTGGCTTATATTTTCGTAAATTATTTTTTCGCCGGTAATTTAAGATTTTTAGGCTTTTTTATCGTTTTCTTTTCTCTTCTTTCTTCAGCTTTTTACATAAATCTGATTTAAAAAGTGCATTTTCTAAGGGTCTCGGCAATAATTTTGGATATCTGATTATATACTGCTATATATGTTTAGGGCGTTTGTGCACTTATGCAAATTTTTGACGTAATTTTGCATATTGATGGAATATCTTCCCTCATCGTATACATACATGCACACATATATATTTTTTTATTATTTAGTTTTTATTTGTTTTTCTTTTCTCTCTTTATTTTTCTCTACTAATCTCTCGCTGTGTTTTTCCCATGTGGCGTAAAATGCATTTTTATGCATGCATATGTTAATGACAAGTGAGTTAGTGAAGTTATTATTCATGAATGCATCGTGACAGGAGGGGGATCGAATCCCTTTTAATATACTTTTTCATACAATTTTTTTATTATTATTATTATTTAAAACCTCCCTCAAATTGAAAGTGGTTTCCGCCATTCATTAAGCCATAGGCCTCTCTTATTTGGAGTTTTTCGCAAATTTTATTCATTATTGGAAGTTTTTTGGCTGGCTTGTTATTCATTAGTCTGGTCTGGCAACACTGCCGATAATTGATTCTCATTGGACGTTCCCCTATACGTCGTTTTTTAAATTTCATTTTCTTGGTTTTTTTTCAGTTAAAAAATGGAAAAATCTATACTTTTTACCATGTTTTTATGCATTTTTTCCCCCTGCAGTTTTCTTGGCTGGTTTTTAATTTGTTTTCTTCCTCTTTCTGATAGGAACATTATTATTTAGGAATTTCATTCGGGGAATAAAGGAATGGATTATAGGAAACCGTATATACAGATTAAATTCTGCCCCATTTTTATTATTGCTTTTAATAGCCTGATATGTAAACCGGAGTTTAACTATGAGTTAAATGAAGCATTTGGAGTGTTTTGAAATGATGAAATTATACCCTAAATTTCTATTTTTTGTTGTTTTATTGAAAACTATATAGTTTTTATATATTTAGGCCCATTTTTACGAATTAAGGAATTTAATATATAGGTCACATGATCTGAAGATGAAGCGTTGTTGCTGCGGTAGTCTCTGTGACTGTCGTTTTGGTGTGCAGGATCACAGACCAAGGTAACCAAAAGGGTTACCCACTTGTGATCTACATAAAAGGGTAGAGTAATAAATTAGAACACAGAAAAACAGAGCAGTGCATTCGCAATTTCATGCTGAAGCGTTCATGCAGTAGCCTCTTATCGTTTTGGTGTGCTGGATCACAGTGCAAGGTAACAAAAAGGGTTACCCAATTGTGATCTACCTAGATAGGTGAAGTAACAAATGAGATCACAGAAAAACACAAAGCAGTGCATTCGCAATTTCATGCTGAAGCGTTTATGCAGTAGCCTCTTATCGTTTTGGTGTGCTGGATCACAGTGCAAGGTAACAAAAAGGGTTACCCAGTTGTGATCTACCTATATAGGTGAAGTAACAAATGAGATCACAGAAAAACACAAAGCAGTGCATTCGCGTTTTCATGCTTAAGCGTTTATGTGGTAGTCTCTGTCGTTTTGGTGTGTAGGATCACAGTGCAAGGTAACAAAAAGGGTTACCCATTTGTGATCTTATAGTCTACCTAAATAGGTGGAGTTACAAATGAGATCACAGATAAACACATGTACAGAGCAGTGTGTTTGCGTTTTTGCGGTTGGGTTATATATAATCTATAATGAAGTTATAAGAACTACTTGTGAACTGGATAACAACAACGGCATGATCAGATCACAATGCCAAAATACGCCAGCTACTTGTATTGTAATCATTGTCTTTGGAGTTATTTTTAAGGGAGCATTGATATTCAAAAGGAATTTTATTCTTTTATACATATCTGTTGCAATAGGCGAATTTTGGCATTGTGATCGGATCATGCGCTTTTGGTATTCATTTGGCGAGTAGGTTTTAACTACATCATTGATTATAAACCAACCACGAATGCATTGCTCTCTGTTTTTCTATGATCCCGTTCGGTATATGCTTCCTATTTTGGTAGATCACAAGACTGTAAACAATTTTGTTACCTTTCACTGTGATCCTGCACACCAAAACGAGAGGTTACCGCAAATATACTCTTTAAACCAACCGCGAATGCTATGCTCCCGGTTTTTTTTGTGATCTCATTCGGTATATGCTTCCTATTTTGGTAGCTCACAAGACTATAACCAATTTTGTTACCTTACACTGTGATCCTGCACACCAAAACGACAGAGGTTACCCCAAATACGCTTCAGCCTCAGACCAGGTAACCAATTGGTTACACGATCATAATGCTAAAATACGCACATTAACACGTATCCTATGGTGTATGACATCATGGTCAACTCGCAAGATGTTTTCTCTATCTCTAAAAATAATATTTCTAACAGTGGGGAGATCCATTCAGGGTTTAAATTAAAACCTCGGGTTAAGTTGAGGGTTAGTAAAAAATCCTATAGACTT
>JAQIXP010004449.1:0-11523 GCA_034700285.1 Proteroiulus fuscus
CGGATCTCAATATTGGCCGAGCGGATAACGATGGGATTTGATTTTTTGGAAAGCTTATTTAATTTACTACAAAATGTATCAGTTAGATTTTGTTATTACGTGCATTTTATATTTATTTATCAAATTTCAAAGTTTACCATTGAGTTTTTCGCCACATTTTGCCCGATTGTACATCTCACAGGGATGTTTAGCCATTATTGAGATATTTGAATTTTAATTTAACATGGGAGATTCCCATAGGAGCATGCACGCTCTAAAAAGTGTGGACAGCCCCCTTAACCTATCACTTCAAAAGAGCTAGATTAGCAATATCAGCTAGTATACACAAGCAGTTCTAAACTTTAATGTTAGGCCTAAGTGACTAAGTGATAGTGATAAGCCTTGTAAGGTTTCACTACAAGCAGCAATCACTGTTAGCTCGGGTGCAATGCTAGAAAGCCCATTCAGAAGCACAGGCGGGGTTAAAATTAACTATTGTCAACAAACCAAAAAACGAGGAAAAATGTGGCACAACCTCAAGTCCATTATTTATCTATCAATACTATTTCTCATTCATTTTCGCATAGTGTACCGTTCTATATATAATTGAATTTCCAACCACGTCCTCTCGTTTCTCTGGGGTGTGCCCAACATTTTAATAAATATGTACAGGTGGTCAACCCTGATCTCTCCACTAGACATATTCCTGACCTTTTCAACGTCACCATTAATCATCGCCTGTCCCTTCTCCACTCACACACAAAAAAACTACAAAAGTTACAAATTAAATGAAATGCTCGATTTATTTGTATATTTCAAATTCGGCATCAATTCGACAAACTATTTTTTTTAACCGAGTTAACCGACACCCAAATACGAGCATTTAAAATGGGCGCAAGGTTATAATATACTTGCCCATGGTTCAGCGTATATGGTATACTGAATATACAAATTATGGTCGAGTGTTTTGGGAAAATACTCAAAAAATAAACGGAGGTGGCCGAAAAGTCACGGACAACACCTAATTAAAGGAGTTAACTCAGAAAAACTAAAATAAGGTTATGAATATGAAATCAAAATTGCAATTATGCTCGCTTTTACACGTTCAACCCATCCTGTTTTATGTTTAACCTTTTCTAAGGCCAAAATATTCAAAAGTTCAAGAATTATTCCGAGGTTGGCACTCAATGAACCCTCGTTCCCCAATGTACAATATTGACCTTTCCGGGCGCCTGTGACGCCATCATAGAAAGGAATAAATAACAGGCTTAAAATTAAATTTAAAAAAAAATCCTTCAAATAATAAAAATAAATTCAAAAAAAATTTAGTACTATTTGGTAAATTTATGCTGTCATCATCAATTTCAAAGTTAATTACAAACAACCAGCAATGTTCCTATAAAATATCAAACTTGAAAACAGACATTTTCGAAAAACAAGACTAAAAATTCAAGAAATAAAATTTAAAAACTGAAACTTAATATTAAAAAAAATAAGTACGAATAAAATTTTCCCACCAAGTGGCCACTCCTCAAAATGTAATATTGTATTTAGGCGTTAAATTCTAATTAGAAATTTAAAAAATACAATTAAATTTAAATTACGAATTAAAAACCTATGAAAGACCAAATATGTTTTATTCAACCGCTTAAGAAATGACCCCATAGTTTAGCCCAGTTATTATTGAAATAAAAAATAAAAATGAGTTGCTTTATATTCCCCCAGTATAAGAAAACGAAAAAAAAAATGATTTCTAAAAGAGATACGTTAGGGAGAGGACATGGACATAAAAAAATCAACCTATTATTTATAATAATAGCCTACAAATTTAATTAGTAATTGTGTTCAGTAGTTTTGTACAGAGAAGAATTTCCAAAATGCCATCTCAAATATACAGCTATGTTTTGCAATTTCAAATGAAATTAAGATATTTGGGTGTGTGTGATGCAAAACACATTAAAATGCAGTAGTTCATTGGCACAAATTGACCACTCTGTATGTCCAAAAGGGTTACAACAGAGAGAGAGAGAGAGAGAGAGATAACAGCTGACACATTTGTTAAAATAAAAACAGCTTTTAAATTACAATTTCTATAATTTAATATATAAAAACGGTGTAAAAGACCGAAGGATATATGCTTAAAATCTTTCAAGACACTAAGGAAATTTCGGTGAATGAATACAAGAAGAAAAAAAACCGTCAATTAATTCCAATGGCGATTAACATATATAGTTAGCTTTAATTGTTTTAATTGCTCTACACGTTGTTTTTCTCTCACAGGCAGGTTTTTAAGTGAGGAAGAAAACAGAAAATGACAATGCAGGCTATACGTGCAATTATCACAAATAATTAAACCTAAATTGTAGGATAATTGTAACAACACATTGTCATGGATTTCCAACAAATTATACACTCTCGATGTGCACGAAAGGTGGAGTCAGAAATACTTTCAAACAGACTCAGTCCCATTTTAATTAAAAGGAGAAAAGAAAATAATACACTAGCACAATAAATAGCCAGGTGCAAATAAAAAAAAAATAACAGGAAATCAGAAAAGGAGAGTGAGAATTTGTGAGAATACAGAGGCACACACTTTGGGAATTAGCCAGTATATGGATGTTCTTATTTGTTCTGATTTACACGGATAGTTTCCTATTAGACACCCTGTAATTTGCCCTTATTTTTCTTCTTTCAAAAACTATTTAGTAACACATTTACCAAGTAAAAAGACCAACTTAATCATAGTTCCAACAAAAGAGTGAACTGAAAAATAAGCATTCTTATAGATAGATAGATGAGTTACTTCTGAAATCATGAGGAAGACTTAAAGGGACAGTCTCACTTTGAAACAAGTTGGTTTTAATAAAAAGAGCGGGGAAAAATTATAATTAAAATGGAATTTGCGATTGAATTTGACAATATCTATCAATAAATAAAATGATCCGAATACCTGGATTTGGTTGGCAATGCGAAGTCTTAATAGACGCCATGTTTATTAAAGCATAGTAGCGCCTTCTATTGGAATGAAGGCGCGAGCTCTCGTGAGGCCATAGACGTGCGTGTGCTAGGGGGCGCCACCTCACTTTACAGGTTGCCGAAAGCGGCTGAAGGCTAAGGAAAATGGCGCCTACCGTGCATTTTGGAAATGGCGTGATTTCTTCAAAACGAAAACTTTGCTGCAATTATTATTGGTACAGAAATTAATATCCAGTAATTGTGTACTGTTTAAAAATAACTTGTATCAAAGTGAGACTGTTCCTTTAAAAGGGAAAGTCCCACTTAGTAACAAGTAATTTTTAAAAGGTACACACTTTAATATACTAGATATGAATGGCTGTGACAATAATAATTGCAGCAAAGCTTTCATATTGAAGAAATCACAACGTTAGCAAAATACATTAGGCGCCATTTTTTCATATAGATTTCAGCAAGTAGTGCCATTTGGTGGCGCCCTCTAGCACGAGTATATGTCTACGTGTTCCATGAGAGCTGATGCCTTTTATCTAGTAGAGGGCGCTACACACATCAGTGAAATGGCGCCAATTTGGACTTTCCATTTTCATCCAAATCCACGTAATCAGGACACTAATGATTGGTGGGGCTCAAATCCAATTGCAATTGCAATTTCCATTCTATCCTAATTTTCCATGCTCTTTTTCCTAGAATCAACTTGTTTCAAAGTGGGACTGTCCCTTTAACTAATTGATCTCAATGTGAATCTTTCAAACATCTCCAAAGATTCACCGTGACCCGACCACACTTTACGATTAAATCAATATTAACCACCAGGATTCTCACGACACGTCATATATTCATTAAGGTTAACTGAGAATAACCACCCCTTTTAACAAAATTAATGGATTTCTGTAGACTGAATGAAAATTAATGTGAATGATATTGGAATCTAAAAAAATAGAAGGTAAAGTACTTGTGTGACCCCTGAACTAAGTCCAATTTATTTTCTAATTTCAGTCGGAATGACGAATACATTTACGACCTGATGGAATCCCTAATGATGACAATCAATGAGAAGCTAAGGCGAGCCGAGAGCCTTGAGAACACGTGTAAGAGCCTGTTGGACCAAATGTCCAAGCGACTGGACACCATGGAGGACAAGTTCGATTACCACAACAACCGCATCGACGTGGCCGTTTCGAAGCTCCGTTCCATAGATACCAAGCTGTTACAACTGGGCGGCAATGGCGCGGGCACATTGGACGTGCGCCTTCAGTCTTTGGGCACCAAAGTGGATAGTCTAGGCACCAAACTGGCCGAACTGAAGGACGACGTGGTGAGGGACAAGCGCGGTACGCCCCTTCACGATGGCGATCTGGCGGCGCAAAGCAGCGAGAGGCGCGATTTCATCAAGGATAAATCCGGCCGGAACATCCAGCTGGTCATGCCAGAAGCTGAAGAGAAAGTCACCAAGGACATCGAATCGGTCAAGGACACGCTGACCAACCTGGATTCCCGCATCCAATACTGGATGCAGCAGGTTTCCACTACGGCCAACGGAATCGCCCAGTCCATCGGCGATCTGCACGACGCCATCATGGAACCCTCGCCCACTCACTACAACCACGATCTGCAGAGCAATTCCAGCGAGTCCGAGGACCTTGATCCGGCCTCCTCCGACCAGTCCACCTCCACCGTCCGGTCGCACTTCCGAAACGCCGGCGACCACGGCGACGATCACGTCCACGGCGACGACATCTACGTCAAGGAGACCAAGCTGGACAAACTGTTCCGCAAGATCCATCCGATCATCCGGGCCACGGAGAAAATGGACGAAATGTGGAACGTGGTGCTAGGGACCCAACGTCTGGTGGACGATTCGCTACTCAAGTCCGATCAGCTGCTGACCAACTCCTACAGGCAGGTGCAGTCGCTGTCCGATGTCAAGACCTATCTCCAACATCAGACGGGCAAAATCATGCAGAACTTGGAACAAGTGGAAGACTGGATGAAAGAGCAAGGCACGGCCTCCACCAACATTGACCCCAAGGTCCTAACCCAAGGCATCAAGGACATCCTCAACAAAACGGCACACTTACGAGAACTGCAAAACGCCGAATTTCCAAAGGTCACCAACAGGTAACTGACACTTTTGTTAAATACTCATACAGTATACCTCATACTTAAAACATTTGCTGTCTTATGCATCATTGCTACAAAATATAGTCCTAATATCATAGAAATGTTCACAGTATTATATGAAAAGTTTATAGAATAATTATTTTCCCCAAATTATTGCTCAAAATTGTTGGGATTACCCGCCTACCAAAGGTATAATCAATCATATATATTGAATTACATACTAGGCCTATCAGTAAAATGGCGCTTACTTGGGCTTTGCATTTTCAATCAAAACCATGTATTCAGGACAATTTATTTATTGATTGGTCGGCTCAAATCAAATTTCAATTTCCATGCTTTAACTAATTTTTCATGCACTTCCTCCTACAACCACCATCTTTCAAAGTGGGACTTTCCCTTTAGAAACTCTGTTATCTGCGCTATTTAGATCCAGCGTTAAAGACGACACACACCCCGAAACCGAGGCCTATCATCGCGACACCGAGTACAACAGCGACAAGAGAAAGACCCAAGCTCTCGAACCTAAGTCGGCCGTTAGCTATATGCGCAACAGCACTACGTCGCTATTCAAGCGGAAACTGCCCACGCCAGCGCCACTGTCCATCGCCAAGAAGAACGTCAGTGAGCACGATAACCTTTGCCCCCTGCAAGGACCCCAGGGGACCAATTGCGCTGATCTGAGAAGTCGCGGTGTCACCAAGAGCGGAGTTTACTACATTCTGATCAAGGGAACAACCTACTGGTTCATGAAGGTCTACTGCGACATGGAAACCGACAGCGGAGGATGGACGGTAAGAACATTTCAAATATTAAATAAAAACCTGTGAAAAAGCCTACATTAGGGTCGCAAACTACCATTTTAAAGTAAAGTTTTCTTGAAATTAAATGCAATAAAATCTTTCGATCTTGCCTCTTGAAAAGAGAACCAGAAGCAGTTTACCAAATCGGGATTTCATCTCTAAATTGTCATTAGAAGAACCCCTCTTCATCTTTCCCCTCAACCCACTCCACGAATAAATACCGTAGATGGCTTAATTCAGAAGTAGCTAATAAGCCAAAAGTTTCTTTCGAGATAATAGCGTTTTTATGGAAAAAAGGTATAACTTGGAAATAAATAATGTTAAAAGGCTGAAATTTGGTGAACAGATGAAACAATATAGGCCTATATATTTTATTGGGAATGCGCTAATTTTTGTTAAATAATTAAATTAGTAAATTAGTGAATTAATTAAATAATTTGAGAAATTAAAATCTTAAAAACGCACATTCGCTATTTCAACTTTGATAAAATTTGCAGGAAAGCGAAATAAATTAAGTGTGAAGTAGCGCATCTGCACATCCATTAGTTTGCCTACTGAAAAAAAGTGAATATTGTCACGTTCGCTACTTCTATTGTTATAAAAATCCAGTTCTCGAGAAATTTTTAAAAAATAAAACTAACGAATGGTATCATTCGCTACTTGTAACTTTTAGGAATGATACCTAGTTGGATATTCGCTTCTCTTCACTTCTGTAAATTTAACAATTATTAGTTAAATTAATTTCTGTAACATTAGGTTAATTAGGGACACTTCCAGGATCACAATTTTTGATAAATTGGCTCATTTGCTACTTCGGAATTAAGCCATCACAATCAAACAAAAAAACTATTTTAACTTAAAAAGCCTGTTTTGTGGCAGGATTTGGGTGACTGCATTCAGTATTCTAGAGAATCACAATTAAATTTGAATTTTCATGAATTTCAAGAACTGGTACATAATGAGTTATAATTAAAACGTTTTTGAAAATTATGACTAGACAAGCATTTTGCAAGTTATGACACTGACCAAACGACTAATTTCAGAAAAAATTAAATAGGCTATCCAGTCGAGCACAATTCCAGTAAAATCCCTTCCCTACTAGTTTTTCTAAATGGTGATCCCACAATCTACACCGTAGATGTCGAGTGTTAGAAAGAGTCATTGGGAATAATTGGTTCAGAAGTGACCCCGCCCTTCGGTTTAAACTAAATTCAAAAAACAAGAAAAAAATATTCGCAATTTGCAACATTTTCCACAACGCGGCCAATTAATGAAACAGTTCACTGGCCTCTATGTAAACCTCATGAATTTCAATTAGATCAATGACAATCGCAGTTCATTTTTAATGGGTTACAAGGATCGAATTGATCAACAAATCAGAATAATTCTGACTAAAAAAGCTTCAATATAAAAAGATGTCTTATTTAAAAGAAGGCTTACTTCAGCAGAAAACAAAAATATAAAAAACTTGAAAAGAAAAGCCAGAAAAAAAAGGTTGAATATTTAAGACACCCAAGTTGAATACGGCTGTGCAGCCAATTTTAAATACGGGAGCTTCCAACTCTTGGTATTTTCAACTTCACTCATTTCTTCTTAATTTTTTTTTAAAAACTTATCTTTTTTCACTACCTATTTTAACTTCATTAAGCATGCACGAAACCCCTTCGGCGGCTGAGCTTTTTATATTAGAACACACGCAGGAAGCCCAAGTAGGTAGCTACCATAATAAGACAAATAACCAACTAGAGCTAGCTTTATTTAGCACCTATTATATATAACATCCATTAGACTTAACAGCCTGAGTATTCACAAATTAAGGCAAGAGCAATTTCCTTTTAGGAAAACTTTACACACATCAAAGCTACTACTCCAGTCTAAAGTATTCCTGTAGTAAGGAATCATCCAAAAAAATCACGCGATAAAATATCAGGATTTGAAAAATCTTCTACACCCCTATTTTTTAATATTCCATGCCCCTTACTTTTCCAATAACTTATTTTTTTTTCGTGCATTTTTACAAAAGTAAATCACTAATATTGGGGCATGAATACATTTTAAATAAATGATGAATACACCACATTTTAATACTCATAGCATAACAAGTAAAGATCTTTACTTGCTATGCTCATATATATGCTATATATATATCATATATGCTCATATGCTCATGCTCATAAAAACCAGTGCTGGTTTTTACTAATCTTGAAAAATCATTCCTGGCTAGATCACGCTTACATTATTATATATGAAATTATGAAAAAAAAATTGCTTACAACAGATCAGCCTACCCTATATATAAGACCTCTGAGAGCATTTTCTGAAATGAGTAGGCCAACCATTTAATTAATTTGCTAAACTATGGTTTGCTCAACTACAGGATTAACCCTTCCAGGATTCAATGCAAAGTGCTTCAAACCATTCACAATGCAAGGTCCAAAGCCATAAAAAAGCATGACACAACATGCATGGCCACCATGTTACCTTTTTTCCTTATTAAATTCAGAAACCAGTTAATTAATACCTTCCATGTACAGTGATGTACTAACCTCACTCATTATATTTAACTGAAATCCAAGACAATGAACAAAAAAATAAGTAATAACAATAGCCTAGTAAAACTCTTGGAGAAAACAGAAATCTTAATGCAGAATGGATATAAAAGAAAATGAACCCAACAATGGCCGCCACTTAGTACAATTTCAAACTATGACAACTGAAACAATGAGAGGAATTGATTTCTTCAATAAGCAGTATCATAGCCTCGCTAGTCATCACATAGCAATATATGACAGGCTGACATATATCCCCATTTTCAATAATCTTAAGTGAAGTTAATTAAAGTTATATGTTACCCGCAGTTCACCAGTTCAGGGTTAGCTTTTGCAATTTTGAGTATTCTGAAAGATGACAACAGTTGAAAAATTCGCAAAAAAGTGGGTTAAACACATTCGCAAACGAAATAAAAGAATGGATAGGAGGCGTAACCCATACGAGAAACGAAGTCATCAATATAAATTTTGGTGAGTTTTCCGTCAAAGACAATCTGATGAAAGGTTCTTTTCAAGTAGTCATTCCCAATTTTAAAACCCCGGCACCAAAACAAGAACCTAACAACAATGAAAATCTATACACAACGGACCCTGTAGGATAGAAATCTAGAAATCTAGTTTTAAGGTTTTACGGCTGCGACGGGGGTCAACGGGAAGGCATTCGCTAATACCTGTTCAATGAACTGGAACCTTTAAAAAACGGTTCGGAAATATCAAAAAGTGCAGCTCGTATGTATCGCACAAATGAAGACCTCCGAAGTATTCGCTTTTGATCCCCTATGTCAAATGAGGCACGCATCATGTATTGAAAATGCGTTATTCAAAATTTAAGATTATAATTAATCTCGAGTAATTGTGACAGGATAAATGCAAAAAAAACAGCTAAGAGAACCTACCAGACTTCATTAGTTTCATTGACCCATATTAATACCGAGCCACATGCGATTATTAGTTGAGTCATCAATTGATAAAGTGATGACATATCTAAAACAACATTTACATCAAACAGAACAAATTAGAATGCACGGCAGTGAGTGCGGTCAAAAAACACGGGTAGAAAAGCCGAAAAAAGGAAGGCAACTGGTGCGTATCTAAAAAGTGCAAAAACAAGATGATATATAGCCTAGCTTTTTAAGATGTTTGTTGCAAACACTCAACTGACACAGCATGGCAATGAAAAAGTGGGCCTACTTTAATATTCCATCTTGGAATAAATAAAAACGAATTGCAAATATTTACACTGCCCCCTTACTATTAAGCTTGCCACCCGATGCATTTTTTAACAAACTAAAAACCGTTAATCATCCTATTGAATTGGGTTTACTGGAAACTACGTAAGAATGGTCAATAAATAGAACAGAAAATACAACCTAGAATGCAATCTCATCTTATTAAAAAGTATGACGGAATGAAAATGGGGGGGGGGGAGGGGGAGTCCTCGATAGCACCATTGAGCGGCAATATGATCTAAGTACGGACCTAATCATAGAAAGGGCATAGCAATTATGCCAACAATCGGTTCTCGGATATATGAAAATTCGATTCTGGGATTCTCTGATGGAATTTTCATTGATATTTTTGCAAAAACCTTTTGGGACCTCAAACAAAACCCGTTCCTCCTCGGAACTTTCCCTAAAATTCCAGGCCAGTTTCAGAAATAAATTGGCTACCAAATAATCTCATCGATGCTATTTTGCCGGCACAGGTCATTCAACGGCGAGACGATTTCGGACATCCAAGAGAGAACTTCATACGCGACTGGAACGACTACAAGAATGGCTTCGGCGACATGAAGCGTGAATTTTGGTTGGGAAACGAGAACGTTTTCATGCTAACCAATCAGGAAGATTACACGCTGAGGGTGGACCTGGAGGATTTCGACAAAAATAAGCGGTGAATTGAGCTTGAAAAATCGTCTTTGCACATCCGAGAAACAAAGAAAAAAAAACCTATTAGCACAGGCCCACGCAGTGGACCTACTTTTCTCAACTATTGCAATTATCATTTCTTTTCAGATATGCCGTTTACACAAAATTCAAAATCGACAGCGAAGCGGAAAATTACAAGTTGGAAATCGGCGGTTACGAAGGCAATGCTGCAGACTCGTTAAACGATCCTTGGTATGGCAGCAATCTTAGCCCATTCTCCACGTATGATCGGTAAGTACAAGCAACAAAAGCAAAAACGAGGATTAAGCCAGAAATAAAAACCTGGGAAAATAATGATAAGAGTGAGGGTTTAAAAAAGGCAATTCTTTGGATATCACCATTAACGTACAGGCCGTGTCAGACATGAAAGCAAATCCAATTTAATTTCCTCGCCACACGCAGTTAGGTACAAAGCATTCCATTGACAACACGAGTAGCCAGTTAGGAATCGTTAAAAACATGAACTAATTCGTATATAAATAGGTTACTGACACAAATGGTCCAACGTATGGCTTCAGGTTTGACAACTAGAAGCAACAGAAATTAGTGAAGCTTACAGGAAGCAACAATTTATCAATCAATCAACCTTATTATGTTCGGGTTAGTTCGGGGTAGTTTAAATAAGGTGGAGGGGATCGGGGGAATAAACAATAATAACAACAACAACAACAAGTGACAACAACTAAAACTTCTTAATGAGAGAAAGACAGGCACGGTTCGACTGTTCATTGACTCAAATAGTGACCTTTTGCGAGCAACCCCACCCATAAATACTAACTTCAGAATTAAAATGCTGGAAATTATGCTACAAAAATAGGGCGTACTTTTAGAAGCCATTTAGTTCGTTTTATAGATTATTGGGACAGAAACACGCTTAATTCAGTTGTGGATTTCAAAAAGAAAACATCAAACACATACTGATATCAGTTTCACCAATATTTGAACCGTATACACGATCACATTTGGTGGCACTGCTACCATGTTGTCTTGCAGCAGTACTAGTGCTGTCAGATATGCCTAATATATCTGAAGTCCAAAAATTGTCGAAACATATAAATGGAATGTGTCACGAACCACTTTTAAGTAGTTCCATCATTAGGCGTGTTTTAGCGTTATTACCCTGTCATACGCTGTAGTCATCCAGTTTACAAGTAGTTTTTAACTCTATAA
>JAQIXP010004450.1:0-11523 GCA_034700285.1 Proteroiulus fuscus
TTTTTCCACGAAAACGCTATTATCTCAAAACCCACTTTTTGCAAATTGGCGACTTCTGAATTAAACCATCAATATATAACCATAAACTTTCTATGGTAATTTATAAAAAGTTACATAGAGGTTAAGACTGAAATTAGAAATACTTGTGGTTCCTTACTAAATTATCCTTAAAAAAATACAGATTTCCGTCCCGCTTGTCAAAGTACGCCGTGTCCAAATTGCCAGGAATATTGGGGGACTTGGACCCCGGAGTCTTACGAAAGTCCCGTGTGATGTTTTTGGGATAGCCGGGGCTCACCCGGTCCACCGCACTGTCGTACTTCCAGTAGTTAGGACCTACATTGCAAATATTGTTTAAAAATCGAATGTAAATTTTGAACTTAGATATTGTTCGTAGACACATTGATCTTTTCAGTACAAATTAGAAACTTATACCTTTGAAGAAATAGACTTCGTCTCGAGAGTGGGTCCAAACGTGGACAAATCCGTCCACTCTGTTGGGGATTCCGGTCCATTCGGGACTAATTTGAAGGGGGTCTCCGTACCTTGTCCGATTGAATCGATTCTCGTACATCCAGTAATGATCGTCCCTGAAGAAATAGGTGTTGTAGATTAGTTCGCCGTTGGGTTTCCTCCTGAGCCAGTCGAAAACCGTATCAAAACCACCGTTGCAGATGCCTGAAATGGGAAGTCGCGGTGTAATTGGTAACGAAATTGACCAATTTTGGGATTGCACGAGGCAGTATTTTTACCGTATATCGACTGGACTAGTTTTCGGTCTTCCCAATCGAGCTCGAAGTCGTTGTTCGGAATAACTTGCGAGTAAATGGCATACATTATCGAGTAGTTGCGCTGGGTGTGGATGAGCCCCAAAACGTGGCCGACTTCGTGCACCGCCACTGTTCGGGAAATTAGGATAATAAGTGAGCTTCCCTGACATTTCCTGGCAAACTTTCAAGTGTTTTTTCCTGACTATTCATTGACATTTTAATTCACTGCAGAGCCATATTGTCCACTAGTGGTGAATTGTGAGAAAAGATAACATTATTCACAATTGGCTGCTACTAGCGCCATCTAGTAGTAGCTGACATGGTAATTTTTGCCATGGAAAGAGCCCTTCTTTGGCTTCACATTTTACCTTTGCGTTTTTCTCACCAGTTGGCGTTTTAGGAGTTTCTTTACTAAAATGGCTCCACTCGATCTTGTAACAGTGCTGTTGAAATGATGAGCTTGAACATTTTATATCTCATTATTGGTACATCTTTTTTACTTTAGCATTTTGTATTTGATATCCATTTTAATTTCTCCACCTTTTAAAAATAACTTTCCCAAACGTGGGACTTCCCCTAAAATTATGTGACCTTATCACTTGAGTGACATTTAATATACCTTTTAATAAATTAGTGCCCTGTTCCGAACCGGTCGTGAAGTATTCGTCGTCGTCCACGTGAATTTCTGCTCCGACATCTTGACGAATGGCGTGGGACAGTTGACCCCCGTAACCGTCAAAATTATTCGGACAGTTCATGTGCTCCCCTGCGGCAACATTTGGCAAGAATGCAACATTTTGTTAAAAACTAGCGCCGAAGTTAGGAAAAGAGTAGTTTTTTTCAAGTATTTGCTAATGTTATAATTAATCATAAAATATGGATGGTGCACATAGCCCCGAAAATGATTGATTATATGCTCAAGGGCAAAAGGTCAAATCTCTTTGTACACTCTGTTCAAAACTTCGAAATGAATTCTGAAAAAAATTGCACGGGACTGACCTCTCTCGAATGCGATGAGAATGTCGACGTCGGTGACCGGGGATTTTCTGTCTTCCATAAAAACCCTCGGAATGACTTCGCTCCACATCCGGAAGGCTAAGGCCAGTGCGGTCCTTTGAGCGTATTTGGTCAGTTGATTGCTGTAGCCGTCGTGGATCAATCGCCATGAGATTATTTCCTATAAAAATACATTTACGGTCAGAAAAGCAGTCAAATTTTAATGGACGGATCCATGCTTTCTCAATGAAGCCGTAATGCTCACTGGGAAGAAGGAATCGTCCGATTCCATGTCCCGTTTTCTTCGTCTTGAATGCAATTCTTCCAATCTCTTGTCGATTTCACCAGATTTCAGCTTCTCGGCATAATTCTACTGACAGATAAAAGCAAATTATGTTAATATTCTTGGATTCTGATTTTCCCAGCAAAAAAATGACTGCTTTATTGCAATTCCGGTGTAATTGGTTTTTGCAGTAAGACTGCAGTCTGACTCAGAATTTCAGAAGTTTCATGAAAGAAATTGATGGAGAAGTTCATTGCACTACATTGCCGAAACTAAAACTTCTGAATATCTTTTCTTTCGGAATAAAGATTGCTGGAGACCGCACTGCACCAATAGCGCACTACAGAATGTTTTTACAATTTAGCATGAGCCCCATAGTCTCACCTCTGTCCATCTTTTCCTACGGGACAAACCATCTCCCAGAGATTCTTTCATTTTTTCTTCGGTGGTCCGCTTTTGCCTTGATTTTTCTGCAAATCAATAATAGCTTCAATGAGCTCTTGCAGATGCCTATAGACAGTGCACTTGAAAATGTATTTTTTGAAAGGGAAGTTTCATCTTTTAAAATTATGAAAATAAACCATGTTTAAAAGGCATTGAAATTGAAATGTTAATTGAACTTACCATTCAATAAACATTTATTTGGAAACAATGTGATTTCGTAAAAATGTTTTTAATAAAAGTAGCCATTTTAGCAGATATTTGTGGCTCCACCAATGGACTAAGTTGAGTAATACCATGCATACTTGGTCATATAGATCAGTGTTATTGATTTATATAAATATATGTGGAAGATGACCTTTGTACAATGCAACACACAAGTATTCCATTGCGAGAAAGTTTAGCCAAATATACACATCGATAGATGGCGCTAATAATATCCACTCATGGTCAAAATGGCGCCGACCACGCCCTTTGGAAACATCGCAATTTCTTAAGTATTTTCTAGTATTGTAACTTGTAACAAGGTGAGACTTTCCCTAATTTTAATTTTAATTCTAAAGATCAACTGACATCTGGAGTTTTACTACAATGGGTTTTTTTTATTTGGAGGATGGATCATAAAGTACATGCAAAATATGAATCGTCTGCTTAGATGGCATGTCCCTCACCTTTATTATGATTTTTCTTGTTGATGTTGCCTGTGGCATTGCTCGTTGCAGTTGTAGGCATTATTCCAATCTCGTTATCTGGATTCCCACACCTCGATGCACTCATCACATTCATGGTTGCTCTGTCCAGCTTTCCTGTTTCTGGCATGTTGTATTGCCTTTGGTAATTCCTTATTGCCTCTCTCAATTCGGCCATCGTGCAATGTTTCAGCGAATGGCCCTTCAACATTTTGGCACTCTGGTTCCGCTGATGCTTCCGTCTCGAACCGTGCTTGCGGCGCTTGAAAGCCGTGCAGCCCAAATATCCGTAGCGCTGCAGGATTTCCTATGATAAATATTGAAATAGGTCCACATTTGAGAAATTATTTTAATTTATCAAAATCTTTGTTCTTGATTACTTGATAAAGAGTTTACTGGCGTGAAATGAATTCATTTCGAGGAAATTACGACATTTACCAAATACATGTTAGGCGCCATTTTCCCATAGCTTTCAGCAAGCAGTGCCATTTGGGGGCGCCCTCTAGGACATGCGTGTCTACGTGTTTCTTAAGACCTGATGCCTTTTATCCAGTAGAGGGCGCTACACACAGTCAGCAAAATGTCGCCTATTTGGGCTAGATGCATTTTCAACCAAATCCATGTATTCGGGACCTCTAGGACATGCGTGTCTACGTGTTCCTTAAGACCTGATGCCTTTTATCCAGTAGAGGGCGCTACACACAGCAAGATGGCGCCTATTTGGGCTATGCATTTTCAACCAAATCTATGTATTCGGGACATTTTATTTAATGATTGGTGGACTCAAATCCGTGCCTATATCATAACTTTTCATCCTCTTCTTCCTACAACCACATTCTTTTAAGTGGGACTTTCCCTTTCAGAAACAGGATTGTGAATTTTAGATTTGTTATTATCTAAAAGGAAATTAGTGTGAATTTTTCAAATTACCGTATTTCTCGGAATTTTTTTTTTATCTCTTGTAAACATTTAGATTTTTTCATGAAATTTTTCAGAATTTTTCCCCCAGAATAAATGGAAAAAAATGCTACATTGCTATTCTGGCACGTAAGAAACCCCAGGTGGCAACTATTTCAAAGTAATGCATTTTTTTTACACATATTGATGCAAATGTTCTGTATTCCTCCTCGGTTTATACTGTCTTAAATTGGGGTCCAATAGATGACAGCATTCGTATAAACACACTATGAAAATAACATTGATTGACATAACCGTACATAAAACCTCATAAAATCCAGTTTGTTTGTTTTTATATCCTACTTGCGAGCATGCACTTTCGTCTTGTATGGTTTCCTCCTGCAAAAGTCTGTCCATGCATGAAAAAGACCCAAGTTTTGTTTTTATTTTGAATCCCCAGTTGGAATGTGTTACCCATACAAGTTCTAGTTTGTCCAAGATTTGGCCAAATTTTCTCTTAGGGCTAAGGAAATTAAGTGCATAGTATTGTCATCATAACTAACAAGTATAGGCAGTCGATTTCTAATGCATTTATTGTTTTGGTTTCAATTAATGGTTTCTAAGGTTTCATAGACCATAGCTGTGGTGAGCATAAAACCATGTTTTGACTTCTGGAGCTAAGATGTGTTGTTTATAAGAATGACTTTCAAAATACCTTTAAGAAATTCTCTTGGGTTTACAATGAGGACCATAAGTAACTAAACGCAGCTAATGCATTCACTCCAAAACAAATCTTGGCTTTGATGGAAAATGTCGTGATTTCCAAATAATGGCAAGTCTGCTTAAAAATATTAATATCAATACCCTCTCCAATTGTAATTGTCTTTAATTTAAAAAGCAATTATTTTAAGGTGAGACTGGCCCTTTAAAAAATAATTCAGATTCTATTTTGTGTTGCATTTCTGAAGTGCTCAGTGGTCGATTTTATGTTCATTTATTTATGGTCTTCACTGTGGGGTGCCAAGACTGTTCATCTTAACCCATAAAATTGGTGAGTGAAAATTGATACCCTGCACCTAGTACTTATAGGGGAGTCAAAATAATGTAAATGTAGATTCTCAAAAGTCTGTAGGTGGCTATAGATTGAACATTATTAATTCCTACAAAACTAGTGTTAATTTAAAAAAAAAAAAAACATTCAGTTCGTGTCACTGCATAGATCCCAGTCTTAATCAAATCTATTCGTGTGAATGACCAGTCTGTGGAAAAACCGAATTCCTACGGATTGATGTTTTGGAAAATCTCCCTTTGTTTTTATAAGGCTTTAGTTTTCCCTTTTGGGTAGACTGTAGGCCTATAGAGGTACAATGGGTTCACAACCCCATATTTAGCATTACTTTACTTGCATAAACAACAGATAGGCCTATGTGCTCACTTTTCTTAATCAAAAAATCCTGTCATTTTTTTTAGAAATGAAAGTTTGCTCGACTTTCTAATTTTGTTGTAAATAAGTAGAAATATGGTAAGGGGTCTACAGGCACATACTAGGACTAGATTTAGTCACTTTCGAGAATTCTCCGGATATTTTAAGAAATTTTCCTTGGCTTTCAAGCCAGTGGCAAGCTTGCGTGATTAATTATTATTATTCCATAGAAACTTGCAGAATTTCGCAGGTGCAGGTGCTAAGTACTACTGTTAATGCCAAATTCATGAATAGATCATCGTTTTTATTATAAATTTTTTGCAAAAAAATAAAATAAAAAAAAAATTTAAATATTCTTTGCAATTGAGTGCAACATAAACCGAAATATAAAAAAAAATTGTTTGAAATATGTCTTACCAAAAAAAGTTAAAACAGTGAACTGCGGAATTGGTATATCCGACCCATTCTAAAACATATGGATTACAGAAGAACAACTGTAGAAAAACTGCAGTCTTTTCATAGATTTTCTCTAGTTTTATAAATGTAATTATAAAATTTGCAACTTTTTTTTCCAGTTTTACATTAAAAATTCAGTTATTTTCCACAATTTAACATTGAACAAAATGCAATTTTAACACACTTTCTCTAAAGTTTCGCAAGCTGCAATTTCTCCAGTTTTTTATTTAAAACAATTAAATTTTTCTACAGTTTTTTAGTTTTATAAACTGCAGTTTATCATAAAAAATGTGTTGCAACTGGCGTTTCATGCAGGAAAACTGCAATAAAATTTGCAGGTTTCTGTGGAACTTTTTATGATGTTTTAAATTTTTTTTCAAAATTTTAAATTAATGTAAATTCTTAAGTTTTAAAGATTTTGCTTACCTCAGCTTTTTCTCTGCTATTGACCACATTGGATTTTTTTTGCACTGATTTTGTATGGCGTTGTCCACGCTGATGAAAAGTAGCTTCTGGAAAAACGTTCTCTGTTAGGATGGCTATTAGGATGGACACTGACCAAATAAAAATTGGCCTCATAACGATGAAATGTTGAATGTTGCACTTTCGACCACTGAACACCTCCGCAATAGGACCTCTTGCATTTCCAGCTTATTAATATTTATTGGCTTCAAATTTTTTTATTGTTTTAATTTGTGCAAGCCAATCCCCAACGATGCAGGCTATGCCAAATAGCAGTGAGAGAATGATGTACTATAGACCTTATGTTCTCCTCCTTTACTCTTTGCCACTTAGGTTTTTTATTCAACATTGTACCACTTGGCGTTTCTGATTGGCCAGCCAAGTTGTACTATCTTAAATGTGCAAGTTAAATTAAACTTGCTTAATACAAAAAGCCAAAATGAATTACCCATAGTAACATCGATTTTTATACCTTTTTAAATTAATGCAAATGAGTCAGTAATTATAATTAAAAGAATAGATGAAATTTTAGTCAGTGGAGGGCCACCATAGCTGACGTCATGGGGAGGCCAAAGATGCATGGGGTCTCAGTAAACAAAGCGAGCAGGAAAACTGTAAAATAACTAGTTTTACATAAAAATAACCAGAGATACGAAATTTGTGCTTCATAATAGGCGAATTTTGGCGTTATTACCTTGTTACCATTTGGATACATAGTTAGGACCTTGACGTCCTAACTGTTGACGTCCTACTGTTGACGTCAGCTGTTTTATCGTTTTGGATAACGATGCCGGGTAACCAAAAGGGTAACCAACCTGTTATCTACCTAAATAGGTGGTGTACCAAATGAGGTAACAGAAATTATGGATGCTTCGTACAGGAAATTCATTGAATGAAGAACTTTGCGTTTTAGCGTTTTGCTTGTATCCTATCGATAGAGTTAAGAACTACTTGTAAACTGGATCACTCCGCGTATGACAGGGTAATAACGCCAAAATACGCCTAATATTGAAGGGCTTACTTCATTTGTAATATCAGAAAAAAACTACAATTTAGGCTACTGCGGAATGTGTGCCTACAATCAGAGGCCCTCCCAGTGACATCACATGGTGACAACATTAGATATAGTGACTTTAGCAAGAGGCGGCGCATGGCGGTAGAATTTTTCACTAAACAAGTGCCCATTTTTGCAACTTGGTGAGCTGCTTTCAAAGGGGCTGCTCAAATAATATATAGATTTTTCTGATTTTTTGATCCCCCACTCCCCTCCCCAAAGAGTATATACTTGTGAAAGTAAAAAGGTTTTTGACTTGTAACATTCAGTTCAAATGGTCAGTTGATGCATGTGGTCAGTACCCGATTAAATACAGTATTTTTGATAGTGTTGGTGTGGAATCTCCTGGCCGGTGTGCTTCTTTTAATCTTGTTCCTAGATTATATTCTTACTAAAAGTGTTTTATTTGACACCACTGTGTTGCTTTAAGCTTAAAGGGCGGCTCAGATTTTATATGGTTTCAGATGTATGTGCTATATTATAGTCTAGTGCCCAATGTTTTCAAAGTGCAAGTATGTGGTCAAGGTATTTTGCAACAGAAACCATGCAGGAACGAAATATACCTAAACGCAAGCGCGCAAAACATATTTTTAAATGAGAATGATGCATTGATACTGTACAAACATGGAGTTGTAGCCTACCCATTTCCCTGGACAGCTGCATTGAATTTAATCAGGTTTTAATTAAACTAGAATTTAAGTAGGATGGAGGTTTACTTTTTACATTACAGTAGGTGTTTTTGATTTTTAATAATTTATTAATTTCTCTTGTCAAATATGAATACAAAACATGCATGTTGCTGTTTTACACAAGGAATCCGATATATAAAAATAAAGCATTGTTTTGGCCTAGATACCAGCCATCATGGCCATCTTATTTTCAACAACTTTTCTTTAATGTGACATTGTTATTTAAAGGGAAGTCTCACTTCATGACAAGTGCTTTTTCAATGCTAGGCATAAGTGCAAAAAGTAGAAATAAAATATTATTATTGGAATTCAACTTATTACTTATGATAAATCACAATTGTGATGTAAAGCATGGGCAGCGCCATTTTATAGCCTGATCTCTCAGGAATACCTGAATCGCAAAATTTCAGAAATTTTAGCGCCATCTGTTAGTAATGGGAGAAAGGATCATCATTGGAATCATTCAATTTTGGTTTTACTTTTCTTCTATTTAATAATGCATATAAAAAAATGTATACCAAACTGATGCCATGATCACATGACATGGATCATGTGATACCATTTCTACATCCATGATACCATTTCTAAATCACTTGGTACAGAGTGAGACTTTTCCCTTTTTTAACAATAATGTATGTAGGTCCTACAGTTATATCCATCTTAACAAACTCGGAATAATTACATCTGTTGACCAATAAGAGTTTCGTTCAATTCTTTTAAGTCAACTTTTGATTGGCAGTTTAATACTCCGTTTGGCCACCAGACGCAATTATTTTGAGTTTGCTAAGGCATTCTTGTCACAATCATCAAATCTCAAAAGTTGGGTAAATATATTAGAAGTAGTCCAGAGATATTGGTAAAAAGAGTCCCCAGGATTTCGTGAAGTTTGAGAGATAGGCCCATGGATCAATAATATTCCAGAAGTTTTAACTCATTGACTTTTTGGCATTCAAGATGGCTTCTTTGACCCCTTTGGCACTCGGTTCGGAAGCCGTGCAGAAGGGCTTAAGGTTTTCCAATAACAGAGCTGCTTCGGTACTCGGTCCAATGGCAACAAACTGAAAATGGAAATGAAATTTTTTTTGGTATTAAATTTTCTCCCGGAAATAGTCATTGGTATGTTTGACAAAAACTAAAATTTAAAAATGTCCACGGCTTAACAGAAAGTGGATCAAGTAGGCTTAAATGGTTAAGTGGCAAAATGCCACGTGCCACAGAGATTAGATATTGGGTTGAAGCAGAAACAAGGAGGCCATTTTCCCCCTCGTCTCAATGCATTCTCTCTGAAGCAGACCTGTCGGAAGTGATGACAAACTTTCTAGCATAATGAAATTGTAAACCAGGGTTAAGTGGGTTGCCTTGCCTGCTTCTTAAGTAAAATCCTGTTTAGGACTTGTTTTTTTCCTTATTTTTTCAAAAAAAAACCCAGAAAAAAATGAAAACTTTGGCCTTGAAGCATGCCTAAATCTGGATTTTGGCAATTAGGCTATTGTTTAGGTTTAGGTTTTTGATAAGGTTGCATCTGTTTAATGAAATCTAGAGTCTGGTTTTTCTCTAACGGTTCACCTACATGGCTCAATTTCCTAAAATGTTATATTTTAAAGAATATGTTTAATGTTCGAGTACATAAATTTGTGTCTTCCTGTAGTTAACATATTTTTATAGGTCTAACTGTATTACCTGTATTAGAGGGTCTTGGTAATAATAAGCACTTGACAAATAATATTCAGCAGAACTACTGCAGTTTAAATTTTGGAAAAAATTGCAGTAATGAAGCTTTTTAATTACTACAGAATAACTAGCATAAACTTCAGTTAAACTTTAATAATAATGTAAGAATATGGGACAGTTAAGTAGGCCTACTGTACTGCAATACTACAGTTACAATTGCAGTAGGGCCTATATCTGTAGGATAGTTTTTATACTGGAATACGAGATTTTTAATTAAAAAAATAATATCCCCATTAGAGAGGTTGTGAATTTTCAATAAATTGTAAAAATAATTTACAAAATCTTCCATTTATGATGTCATATTCTGTCCCTTTTTATATAGTCACGAAATGACAGTATTTCACAAAATTATAATTATTTATTTTTTCATATTTTTAAATGAGACTTTAAATAAATAAAACGAAATACAATGCAGAACTCTCGGATGGTAGGGACAAATTGGCAGCACCTTTGTTTTGTCACACTGCTCCTTATTGCCATTGGTTTACAGGGTTTAAATAAAATTTAACGAAATTTTCTATTTTCGCAACCTCACATATGAAATATACGAGTATATACACAACTGACGTTTTCCTAAATTTGACTTTAGTTTTATATAATTTTGTAAGTAATTTCACAAAAATTCGCAACTTCTATTATGACAAATGCAACTAAAAACGCTTTTGGAGAAAATTACTTTTTACACATGAAAAATAAATTTTTCGGGTTCATTTTTTTCATCATATTTGTGGATTTAGTTAAATTTGTTATTAATACTTAAGGACCCAGGCGTAATATGTAAAACATGAATCTTTCTATTAATTTTGCCATTGCTCCGTTTTCAGTACATGTAGGCCTATATGCTCCGAATTGACATAAATTTTCTAAAATTGTAAATAACATTATGAAGGTACTGTTAGTTTTGTCAAAACAAACTGCTCGCTAACCAGAATTTCGACACTGTACAGCTGACAATCTTGAGTTACTAACACATAAATTAATGAAAAGTAAGGGAATTTGGTGCAGCTGTGCATTGGACAGGGTTATTTGTTGTTTTAAACATTTATGTACTGAATAGGATATAGGTAACAGAGACAGTTAGCATTCAAGCATTTTTTTTAATGATAATAATAATATCATAAACTTAGCATTTGTTTTTATTTACTTAATATTAAAATTCTTTAAGCAATTTTTATTAATTGATTATAAATATTGTTTACTCTGAGTAATTAATGTCATTATATTGATAATTAATTAAAGGGGAAGTTCATTTTGTAAGAAATCATGTTTACAATAAAAGCAAATAAAACTTAATACAAGGAACAATTAAAATTTGAATGCGAGTATCCATTGAGTAATTATAATTTTAATAAGGGTTCGAATTGCCGGAAAGCTAGTGTTCTTCACTAAACAGCGCCATATTTAATTAAAATTAATTGGCAATTGGTAATTATAGCCGAATGTTTGCATGACAATACAGCCAAAGCCTTTCAGATTCTCTCGTATTTGACATTGACAGTCTTTATAAGCTGCTTATTTTCACAAATTTTGGCAGCAATGTATACACAAAAATCACTTTAAGGGGGCTGTCCACACTTTTAAAAAATGCATGCTCCTATGGGAATCTCCATGTTAAGTACCGGTACAAATTAA
>JAQIXP010004451.1:0-11523 GCA_034700285.1 Proteroiulus fuscus
CTTCCCCGAATGGCTAACCTCTTTTGTGTCTCCCTGGCAAATTGAAAAATAAAAATCCTTGAAAGTCCTGGATTTTAATTTTTTTCAATGCTTAAAAACCATGTCTATGGAAAAAAGGTGCAGAACTTGGGATTTTCTTCCGTACTGGAATTTATTGTCATAGCCATTCGTACCTAGTAACTGCTTACAATAATGAAATATGACTTGCTAGAAAGTGGGACTTTCCCTTTTATTCGAGGCATGTTAGGCTAAATACTTAACAATTGCTGAAGATTTTTCTTCAATATGATGACCAAATCTAATTTTGCCAACTTAGAAAATAGTGCTGATAGCATTGACGTTCCCATGAGTCTGAAAATGTATCTCCATAATTACGCGATTCTGTAGGTTTTGTCGCCGTTGCTTATTATTTGTATTTTGGTTACAGGTTCTTGGTTTCGCCACGAGAAAATGGCTGCAAGAAAGGTTCGCTCACGTTTTTGCATCTCGATTTTGATTTACTTTTAAAAATGGTTGCATTTCGATGATGATACACAAGATAGGGACACATGATCATTAATGACAAGAAAACACTTTTTTAGCTACGGCTAAAGCTGATAAAAGCAATATTTTTTATGTAGATTCTTGGGGTTTAAGGATCCCATTTACTGAGCTTTTTTTACGTTATTTTTTTTAGGGGAATGGTAGAAATTTTGCGGGTGGACGTCACCAGGCAGGTCAGTAGCAATTTATATAGTTTCGAAACTTAATTTTGTGGATGATGAACTATACGAGAGACCCCTTCATCCGATTGACCATTATTCGCACCAGGCGCGAGTCGGCACGACGCTAAATAATGGCGTACGTGTGCGACGCGCCTCTGGTGCGAGGTGGCTGTGTGAATTCAAAACCTCGTGAAAATTGCTAACCTGACTGATACTTACTTGCAATTGAATATTATTTGTTTTGAAAGCGAGCTTATAATTCTCGATTTTTGATCGCTTATCCAGAAATCGTATTTTGGAGAAACGGAAGCTCGTGGATAGTTTCTGGATTGCGAGCGGACGGCCGTGAAACGGACAATTTCGAAGGTAAATAAAAATTTACGGAAAATTATTCCAATTAAGTCCTCGGCGTGCGAGGTTTTGAAAATACGGGGTTGCTGAAATTAGCTGAAGAAATTTTGTCCATGTCCGGATTTCTGGATTCTCCATTCTACGTAACTTTTTGATTTTGGTTTTAAAAAGTTGCGAAAATCGTCTTTCCAGGATCACAATTTTGTCGATGGCATGATTTCGGGAGTCGAGATTCCTTATAAATTTCAGTTACTTTCAAAAATCACGAAAGTCAAATTTGTCCAAAATCACAGTTTTGTCTATCATGATTTTGGAAATAACATTCCAATGAAAATTTCAGTTCTACTTTAAAAAAAATCTCGAAAATCATCTTACTAGATTAGCAATTTTGTCAATATCATGATTTCGGAAAGCGTGTTTTGTTGGAAATTTCAATTTTCCTTTCAAAAATCACGCAAGTCGAATTTTTGACGGCATATTGGGTGATGTTTTTACCCCCCCATCCCCCACTTGGCTGTTCCCCTGAAAATTGGGATTCGTGGGCCAAATTCTGCAAATAAAGTACATTTTTAAAGGAATTCCTCGAAAAGTTTCCTAATCGACTTAAGTCATTCGGCAAATCTCGCCTCGTCCTTCTCCATGATGAGCAATTTTGCCAACTTAGCACATAGTGCTGATATTAATTAAGCCCGTATCATTTGCGTATGAAAGCATCCCAAGTCGTACTTATGCTCTGGGTCTGGGTCAAAATCCCAACAATCACTTGCCCGACTCGTCAAAACCCCGACTGGTTATAATCCCGACACACAAAGTTTGACAACAAAATTAAATTAAAATCAATTAAAATTCAAATTAAATAAAAGTTGTGGCAGTATCTATAGGAATTTAGTTTGCAAATGCCAAAATTCATTCCCAAAGAGTTTTGGCATTAACTTTAAAGGCTTACAAAATCAAAAACCTCACCAACTCCGACAAAAATTTGAAATTGGAATTAAATTTCATTTGAATTTTAATTGATTTTAATTTAATTTTGTTATGTCGGGATTATAATTCGTCGGGATTATCATTTGTCGGGATTTTGACGTGTCGGGCAAGTGATTGTCGGGATTTTGACCGGATCCCTTATGCTCTAGCTCTAATATGTATTCTTTTTCACATTTGACCGGATATCCAACTTTTCCTTGCGGTTTTTCCACCATTACCATCGTGATCATGAAGAGACAGGCGCTCACTCGGTAAGTTGTGCCGTTCTTTACATTTTTCCCAAATTTGGAATTACCCTTGCATAAAATACTCTAGATTCTCTTTTTTTCTTGAATTCTTGATTACTCGGCCCAAAAAGCTGCAGTTTTGGAAAATTTTCGGAGGGAAAAAAGCACGATTTTAGCTTTCTAAACATCAAGATTCTGTAAAATTTTGATTTTCATTTACAATGTTGGTAAACTCGTGATTTTTAACATTGCAGATCATGAAAATTTCGATTTTAAGTGCCGAAAATCCATTTTCTTGGGTCACGTGAATTAGGTTTATTTAAGAAATTCAAATCTAGGGGATTTTTGTAAGGGTGCCTACGAATGATGACCTTTATGGGTATGGGATTTTCCCACGATGAATCCGTTTTTGATATGAAAACCCAAAGTTATCATCCAATACATCCAAACTGACTATTTTTCAGATATAATTGGTGTTTTTGATGCTTAAGGTCACAACTCTGAACTTGCCATTTATAATTAATTTCTAGATACTGGAGTTGCGATTTTGGGATCGTTAGTCCGTGGATCGTTTCTGGATTGCGAGCGTATGGCCATGAAATGGACAACTTCAAAGGTAAATAAAATAAAAATTTACTGAAAATAATTCCAATTATGTCCTTGGTGTATGAGGTTGGGAAAATACGGGGTTGCCGAACTTGACCGGTTCAAAATGGAAATTAGCCGAAGAAATTTCATCTAGAATAATTTTTGGATCCGTTTCTAAGATCGTGCGTTTTAAATATCGATTTTTTGTCACGATTCGATCTGGTTTGGGTTTAGATGTTTCTTTCTGGAGTAACAATTTTGTCCATGTCCTGATTTGGCATCGCCATTCTACGTAACTTTTGACTTTGACTTAAAACATTGCGAAAATAGTCTTTCCAGGATCACAATTTTGTCGATGGCATGATTTCGGGAGTCAAGATTCCTTAGAAATTTCAGTTGCTTTCAGAAATCACGAAAATCAGTAATTTTGTCAGTCTGTTTTCGGGAATCAAGTTTTCTTGAAAAATTCAGTTGCTTTTAAAAAAAACCCGAAAATCATTTTTCTAGAATTTAATTTTGTCGATATGTTTTCGGGAATCATGTTTCCATGAAAATTTCAGTTGCTTTCAAAAATCATGTTTCTAGAATTTCAAACTAGTTTGCCAGTATCATGACTCTGTAAATCACGATTCCTTGGAAATTTCAGTTGCTTACAAAATACCACGAAAATAATTTTTCTAGAATTCAGAATGTTTTCTTTGGAAATTTCATATGCTTTCAAAATTCACGAAAATATGATTGTATGAATCACGTTTCCATAAAAAATTTGCTTTTGCATTAAAAAAAATCATGAAAATCATCTAAACAAAATCCCAGTTTTGTCAATCATCATGATTTCGGAAGGCGTGATTCGTTGGAAATTTCGGTTTTCCTTTCCAAAATCAGTTTTGTCCATCGTGATTTTGGAATTAAGATTGTCATGAAATTTTCAGTTTCTCAAAAAATCGCAAACATCATCTTTCCAAAAATCTCAACTTTGTCAATAAGATGCTCTTCGTAAATCACGAAATCGAGAAAATGTTAAGTTTTGGTTTTGGTCATTCGGCAAATCTCGTATAATTTGCGTCTGAAAGCATCCCTAGTCGTACTTATGCTCTAATATGTATTCTTTTTTTCACATTTGACCGGATATCAATTTTTTCCTTGCAGTTTTTCCACCATTACCATCGTTATCATGAAGAGACGGACGCTCACTTGGTAAGTTGCCGTTCTTTAAATTTTCTCCAAATTTGGAATTACCCTTACATAAAATACTCTAGATTCTCTTTTTTTCTTGATTACTTGGCCCAAAAAGCTGCAGTTTTAGAAAATTTTCAAAAATCTGGATTTTGGAGGGGATAAAGCTTGATTTTAGCAGAAATTAAACATAGATTCTGTAAAATTTTGATTTTCATTTACAATGTTGGTAAACTCGTTATTTTGAACATTGCAGATCATGAAAATTTTGATTTTTAGTGTCTTGGGTCACGTGAACTAGGTTTTTATTAAAAAAAAATTAAAATCTAGGTAATTTTTGTAAGGGTGCCTTCGAATGATGACCGTTATGGGTATGGGATTTTCCCACGATGAATCTGTTTTTGATATAAAAACCCAAACTTGACAACCATCTAATACATCCAAACTGACAATTTTTCGGTTAAAATTGGTGTTTTTGCTGCGTGAGGTCACGACTCTGAACTTGCCATTTATAATTAATTTCTAGATACTGGAGTTGCGATTTTGGGATAGTTAGTCCGTAGCTCGTTGATCGTTTCTGGATTGCGAGCGAATGGCCATGAAATGGACAACTTCGAAGGTAAATAAAACTACTGAAAATAATTCCAATTACGTCCTTGGTGTGTGAGGTGGGGAAAATACGGGGTTGCCGAACTTGACCGGTTCAAAATGGAAATTAGCCGCAGAAATTTCTTCTAGAATAATTATGAATTCGTTGCTAAGATCGTGCGTTTTAAATATCGGTTTTTGGTCCTGATTCTATCCAGTTTTCAGTTTTTGCTAGCATCTTTCTGGCGTAACAATTTTGTCCATGTCCTGATTTCCGGAATCGCCATTCTACGTAACTTGATTTTGGTTTTAAAAAATGGCGAAAATAGTCTTTCCAGGATCACAATTTTGTCGATGGCATGATTTCGGGAGTCAAGATTCCTTATGAAATTTCAGTTACTTTCAAAAATCACGAAAATCTTGTTTCTAGAATCTAAAATTTCCAGTATCATGACTTCGTAAATCACTATTTCTTGGAAATTTCAGTTGCTTACATAATACCACAATAATAATTTTTCTAGAGTTCAATTTTGTCAGTATAGTATGTTTTCGGGAATAACGTTTCCTTGGATATTTCAGTTGCTTTCAAAATTCACGAAAATCATCTTTCCATAATCTCAACTTTGTCAAAATCATGATCTTTGATATCACAATTACATGAATATTTTGGTTTATGAAGTTTCCACAATCAGTTTTGTCGATATCATGATTTCTGGAGGCCAACTCAATGAAAATTGAGATTTTGCTCTCAAATGAATAACTAATATCTTTCCAGAATCATAGTTTTGTCAGTTTAATGATTGTATGAATCACATTTTCATGAAAATTTTGGTTTTGCATTATAAAAAATAGCGAAAATCATCTTAACAAAATCCCAGTTTGGTCAATATCATGATTTTGGCGAGTCACATTTCCGCAATTTCAGTTTTACTTTAAAAAAAATCACGAAAATCATCTTACTAGATTAGCACTTTTGTCAATATCATGATTTTGGAAAGCTCTATTCGATGGAAATTTCAGTTTTCCTTTCAAAAATCACGAAAGTCAAATTTTTCAAAAATCAATGTTTTGTCTATCTTGATTTTGGAAATAACATTCCCATGAAAATTTTAGTTTTACTTTCAAAAAATCGCGAAAATCATCTTACTAGATTAGCCGTTTTGTCAATATCATGATTTCGGAAAGCTCTATTCGATGGAAATTTCAGTTCCGCCATTGAAAATAACATTCCCATGAAAATTTTAGTTTTACTTTCAAAAAATCTTACTAGATTAGAACTTTTGTCAATCATGATTTCGGAAAGCGTGATTCGTTGAAAAGTTTTCCTTTCAAAAATCATGAAGGTCAAATTTTTCCAAAATCAGTTTTGTCTATCGTGATTTTGGAAATAACATTCCCATGAAAATTTCAGTTTTACTTCCAAAAAAATCGCAAAAATCATCTTTCCGAAATCAACTTTGTCAATAAGATGCTCTTGTAAATCACAAAATCGACAAAATTGGATTTTCAGGGATTTGTGGGCCAAATTAACTAGCGTTGCAATTATTCTTGATTTTATTTCTGCAAGTTAGCTACATTTTTAAGGGAATTCCTCGAAAAGATTCCTAATCGACTTATCAGACAGCCCGTATCATTTGCGTCCGAAAGCATCCCAAGTCGTACTTATGCTCTAATATGTATTCTTTTTCACATTTGACCGGATATCAAACTTTTCCTTGCAGTTTTTCCACCATTACCATCGTTATTATGAAGAGACGGGCGCTCACTTGGTAAGTTGCGCCGTTCTTTACATTTTCCCCAAATTTGGAATTACCCTTACTTAAAATACTCTAGATTCTCCTTTTTTCTTGAATTCTTGATTACTTGGCCCAAAAAGCTGCAGTTTTGGAAAATTTTCGGAGGAAAAACACGATTTTAGCAAAGTTTGGCTTTTCTAAACATCAAGATTCTGTACAATTTTGGTTTTCATTTACAATGTTGTTTTAACATTACATATCATGAAAATTTTGATTTTTAGTGCCAAAAATCCATATTCTTGGGTCAAGTGAATTAGGTTTATTTAAGAAATTCAAATCTAGGTAATTTTTGTAAGGGTGCCTTCGAATGATGACCGTTATGGGTATGGGATTTTCCCACGATGAATCTGTTTTTGATATAAAAACCCAAACTTGACAACCATCTAATACATCCAAACTGACTATTTTTCAGTTAAAATTGGTGTTTTTGCTGCGTAAGGTCACAACTCTGAAACTTTCCATTATTAATTAATTTCTAGATACTGGAGTAGCAATTTTGGGATCGGTCAAGATGCTGGTGATTTCTGGTGATGCTGAAGTCACAATTTTGTCCATGTCCTGATTTCTGGAATCGCCATTCTACGTAAGTTTTGATTTTGGTTTTAAAAAATTGGGAAAATTGTCTTTCCAGGATCCCAATTTTGTCGATGGCACGATTCCCGAAAACAGGCTGACAAAATCACGTAAATCAGTTTTCTGGAATTCAATTTTGTCAGTCTGTTTTCGGAAATCGAGTTTCCTTGAAAAATTCAGTTGCTTTAAAAAAAAAACCCTACTAAAATCATTTTTCTAGAATTCAATTTTGTCAGTGTTTTTGGGAATCAAGTTTCCTTGGAAATTTCAATTGCTTTCAGGATTCACGAAAATCGTATCTTTCCACAATCCTAACTGTCAAAATCATGATCTTGGATATCACAATTACATGAAAATTTCGGTTTATGAAGTTTCCAAAATCACAATTTTGTCAACAATTTTGGAAATCATGATTTCATAGAAATTTTGGTTTTTGCTCTCAAATGAATAACGAATATCATCTTTCCAGAAGCTTAGTTTTGTCAATATAATGATTGTATGAATCACATTTCCACGAAAATTTTGGCTTTGCATTAAAAAAAAATCACGAAAATCATCTTAACAAAATCTTAGTTTGGTCAATATCATGATTTTGGTGAGACATGTCCACAAAAATTTCAGTTTGACTTTCAAAAAATTTCTCGAAAATCATCTCACTAGATTAGCAGTTTTGTCAATATCATGATTTTGGAAAGTGTGATTCGTTGGAAATTTCAGTTTTTCTTTCAAAAAATCGTAAAAATCATCATTAATTAAACCCGAATAATTTGCGTATGAAAGCATCCCAAGTCGTACTTATACTCTAATATGTATTATTTTTCACATTTGACCGAATATCAAACTTTTCCTTGCAGTTTTTCAACCATTACCATCGTGATTATGAAGAGACGGCCACTCTACTTGGTAAGTTGCGCCGTTCTTTAAATTTTCTCCAAATTTAGAATTACCCTTACATAAAATACTCTAGATTCTCCTTTTTTCTTGAATTATTGATTACTTGGCCCAAAAAGCTGCAGTTTTGGAAAAGTTTAAAAAAATTCAAATCCAAATTTGGATTTTGGAGGGGGGAAAGTAAGATTTTAGCAGAATTTGGCTTTCTAAACATCAAGATTCTGTAAAATTTTGATTTTCATTTACAGTGTTGGTAAACTCGTGATTTAAACATAGCAGATCATGAAAATTGATTCATATTCTTGGGTCACGTGAACAAGGTTTTTTTAAAAATTCAAATCTAGGTAATTTTTGTAAGGGTACCTACGAATGATGACCGTTACGGGTATGGGATTTTCCCACGATGAATCCGTTTTTGATATGAAAACCCAAACTTATCATCCAATACATCCAAACTGACTATTTTTCAGTTATAATTGGTGTTTTTGCTGCGTGAAGTCACAACTCTGAACTTTCCATTTATAATTAATTTCTAGATGGGCCTACTGGAGTTGCGGTTTTTGGGATCGGTCAAGATGCTGGTGATCCGGTTAGCACACCGAGGTGTTTTGATACTAATTTCTTAGAGACTTAATTTTCGTGATTTGAGTACTATTTTGTCAGTTTGTTTTGATCTTGCACTAAATAAATGTGTTTTTCCTGACATTTTCTCATAATTGTGTGAATTTATGTGGAAGAGGGTAGTACATCATGTGACCTTGGTGCAATTTCTGCCCTTTTAATGAAATAAGTATTTTTATTAATTCTTGTGAACATTTTAGGGTCTCTTAACAAAATATTTTATGGTAATTTTTTGATCCAATGACCAAATTTTAAATAATTGAAATTTTTACACGATCTGAAGTAGGAGCGTTCTGGATCACCATACTAGGTAACAAAGGGTTATTACAGTAGGATCAATGATGCAGTTAAGTGTCTGATCTAAGTATTAAGTGATCTGATCACAACCGAAAAGCATGAAAGTCATTTCTGTAACTTTCGGTTAATTGGGGGACACTTCCAGAATCACAATGGATTACTTATCTCATTTTTGAAAAATTGGCTCATTCGCTACTTGTGTATTAAGCCATTGATATAGACTTCTCGTTGTTTCTACACGAGGGCGCTAGTGGTTTTACTTTGAATTTGGGGGAAATTGAATTATGTTGCACCCTGTAAACCGGCAAATGCTTATGCGCATGCGCGAATCTCCTTCATTCGATTTTTGTTGCCTTCATGGAGGATGTTATTTCTGGAATTATTCCAACTTTCTCTCGCTTAAATCAGGATTATCCGTACAAATGAGTGCTATTTTGCGATTAATTAACCATCAGGTGCACTTTTGGGAATAGTTCTTGTTAGGTAATGCAATGATGTGGATGACTTTAATCATGGACTAGGATCAATTCGCGCCATTTGTGAGGAATATTTAGGCCTATTCGCGTCAAATAAAAGTGCGAATGTATCGGTAATAATGGAAATGACAACGCAAGAAATGCTCTTAAAAGGATATCTTGAGTCACGAGGTAAGATTTTGCAATTATTAAATGGGTGAACTTCTGTAATATATACTTTTAACACATATACATGTGTGCATGCTATAGTCTGTTTGGTTCAAAATAAGAGTGAACTGACTGGTTATGGAATCCTGTGCAAGCTTGAGCCGGTAGCCGCCAGCCGATTGGTGGATGGAATCCCAAAATGTCCACGAATTGCTATTGACGACATTGAGGTATTTTTTAATAATGAGAAAAATGGCTCAGGAAGGATATTGGTATATTAATATGCATCAGACTTGAGACTTACCATGATCATAGATGGCATTCATGATTTCGTGGTTGGGTTGTAACCTATGATGTAGTTAAAGAACTATACTTGTGAACTGGATCACAAAAACGCGCATGATTAGGTCACAACGCCGAAATGTAAAAGTATCTTATACAGTAAAAAAAATTTCAATCTTTTGGGAAAATATGTGATTTAAAGAGAAATGTATTGACCAGCGATAGCATCCATTTTTACCACCAAAACCGCCACCTAGTAATAAGTAGCCTATTATTAATTCAAAAATCTCAGAAAATTTCCGCCATATTAAAATGAAAATAACATTGTAATCATTGGACTTTTGTATTTTCTTTACTGCATTATTGCATAGGAGGAAATTGAAGCCAAAATTGAATGATTCTTCCACTACTAACAGATGGCGCTGAAAGTTCTGATATTTAACGATTCAGGTATTTCTGAGATCAAACAATATGGCGCTGCCCATGCTTTTAATACATTTATTTTCCATGCATTATTGCATTGAAGGAAATTCAAGCCAAAATTGAATGATTGCAATGGTGACACTTTCTCCCATTACTAACAGATGGCGCTGAAAGTTCTGAGATTTTACGATTTGGGTATATCTGAGATCAAACAATATGGCGCTGCCCATGCTTTTAATATATTTATTTTCCATGCAATATTGAATAGAATAAAATTGAAGCCAAAATTAAATGATTTCAATGGTGGCACTTTGTCCCATTACTAACAGATGGCGCTAAAAGTTCTGAGATTTTAAGATTCAGGTATTCCCAAAATCAGGCAACATGTTTTGCATATAAAATATGATTTCTCATTAATTTAAAGTTTGATTCCAATATTATTATTTTATTTTTCGTTTTGTACTCATGCCTAGCATTTAAAAAGCACTTGTCATGAAGTGAGTTACTTTTATTTTACTGCTTTTTAATGCAAAAACCTGTGAATGAATGAGTATGCACTTTTTAAGAGCTTCTCGTTCTAATTGTAGTTATAAACGTTCCTCTATCAATGTGCTGTGCTTTTTTGTTTAGCACCATAAGCTATTTTTTAAGAATGATTGTGTGACCTTTACTCAGAAGTTTATTGTGTACTTAGTAGCCTCCTAATAGGCCTACTAAACTTGTGTATTAAACCGCTAATAGGTAAATTTTTAACAACAAAAAATCCCCACTTTTTTATCTCAAACTGATTTTTAGTAAATGCATTTGTCGATGGAGGGCGCTGCGTTTATGTATAGCTTACAATCAGGTCGAATATGATAATAGTAAGGGTCATAATTTTAGGAAGGTATCACGCTATTCCTAATATTTTGCTCATTATTTATTGAAAAGTATCCTATAATATTCTTATGGGTTTTTTTTTAATTTCTTACCATGTTCCTATTTTATTTCAGAAAACCTGTGATATTTCAGTATTTTTTAGAAAAAAAATTTTATTTAATATTCGGTTATTCTTATATTTTGCAAAATAATTTTAGGGGAAAAAATTATTAGATGCGCCCATATTTTGAAAAAAAATCTGTAATATCCCTATATTTTGCAAAATAATCATAGACTACTGACGAATTATTTGGAAAATATTTTTAAGATAGTCTGCTTATGTTTTTGAAAAAAATTCGTATCATTTTCCTATTGTATGTAGAAAATATTTCTGTAATATTTCAATAATTTTTAGAAAAAAAATTATTTAATATTCCTATGTTTTGGGGAAAAAATCTATATAATAACCCTATATTTTGCAAAATAATCATAGACTAGGCCTACTGACATAATTATTTGAAAAATATTCTGCTTATGCCTT
>JAQIXP010004452.1:0-11520 GCA_034700285.1 Proteroiulus fuscus
CAACTGTCAAATCAATAGAGCCAAAGATAAGGTGGCAAGCAGCAGAATTACTATACCCTGCAGTGCCAATTATAAAGGCTTGTGTCTAAAGTGTAGCCAAATGAGGCATTTACCTCCTCAAATGCATCCCCATTTATATACGACTGATTGCACCGACTAAATTACCAGTGAAGTTAAAATTGCTAGCCTCAACTGTCAAATCAATAGAGCCAAAGATAAGGTGGCAAGCAGCAGAATTACTATACCCTGCAGTGCCAATTATAAAGTCTTGTGTCTAAAGTGCAGCCGAATGAGGCATTTACCTCCTCAAATGCATCCCCATTTATATACGACTGATTGCACCAACTAAATTCGTTAAGTTCACTATGTGTTCACTATGAACTATGAAAGTTTACTATGAATTCACTAAATTCTCTAAATTAAAGCCACTAAATTCACTGTTGAAGTGAACCTGAGTTCATTACATGCATGGGAGTGTCCCAGTATTTGTCAAGAGTGGTTTTTCCATTTAAGGTGTAAGTACCCCTAACAAGTGGTTCCAGGCACCAGTAGCAACACCACTTGATATTTCTAAAATCCTAGCTATTACACCCTACCCTGGAGCTAGTCAAGGCTATACAGTAGCTACCTTTCTCCAAAATTCAATCTATACATGTAGCCATTACCAAGTGGCTTAGTTAATGGACCTTTCTCATAAGCCCTCCCCTTGTGATGTTCTTATGACGTTTATACCTTAAGCATTGGCCATCTTGGCAAATATGCCTACATTATTGGTGTAGCTGCCAAGATGGCCGACGCTAAAGGTATAAATGTAATAAGAACATCATAAGGGGAGGGCTTATGAGAAAGGTCAATAAGCAATGGTTAAATAACTGAATTTGAGGACCCTCAACAACCTAAAAATCTTGAGCAAAATTTAACAAAATCCTGAGAAAAATGTTAAAAACCCCAAAATGCTTCAGAATGCTGATTTCTACCAGGTCCTTATAGAGGGTTAAATAAACTATTATATCTCAAAACTAAATCTGAAACTAAAATGGCTGCCTATTTGGCATGCAAACCAACAACAGCTCATTATCTGAAAAGTGCCAATTTTTTTAGACCAATAAAACAAACACCAGCTTGACAGTTCAATATTAAATATCCCCTCAATCTCACCATCATACTTCAAACTAAAGCTTAAAAGCAAAAAATAAGCCTGGTAACCAGCATTCAATAAAATCAATTTTACCAAAGTTTACTGATAATATTAACAAATTTTTACAGGTCTATTCAAATTTAATAAATGGTTCCGAAACAATTTAATATTCAAGTCAATTCCATAATATCCTAGCTACATTAACAGTAGCATAGCTACACAACCGTGCACCCCCCTACAAAATGATATTATGCGCCTCCCCCAGGTCTAAATGTGGCTCTAACTGCCAGTGGCATAGCAATATGATATAGCTCCCGGGGCAGAAACCAAAAATGGCGCCTTTTTTACCATGAAACATCCGAAGGTTTTTGTGCATAATTGCACAAATTTACACAAAATTGCGCCACAGGAGACTTTTTATATTTTTTTGCATATAAATGGCTAAAAATCCTCAAAAGTGCATATTTTATCATTATATTTAGTATTAGTCAGAAAATTTTGGTGGTTGGTACCGAGTCCTATGTTTCCCCCAGGACTACACCCAAAAACCTATTTTTGGGCAAAGGGGAGCTCGATCCAGAAAAAATGTTTCAAAATTGTATACCGTATTAGAAGACTACATCATTGCACAAATTGACTAAAAATGGCGCTGCAGGTGAGTTTTTTTCTTGCTCAAAAATGCTTTTCAGCTTTAAGGATCGTCATCAGGCAGTGGTAAAAACACTGCTACTGGGACTGTTTCTGTTGTATAGGTGCACCCTTCTACAGGCTCTTGCCTCCGTTGGCTCCTCGGTTTAATTGCATCTCTGTGGCGCCCCTTGACATGGCGCCCGGGGCAGGCCCCCATCCCTTATAGTTACACTACTACTGAATGCGCCCCTACAGCTCTGCCCCCCCCCGCCACTGCGGGGGCTGCGGGGGTTTACCCTACACCACTGTACAATAATACAATAAACTAGCCACTAGCCAAAAATCAAATTTAAAGTAATAAGTTCTATAAAAATACATTAAGAAGCCAAATAGTTTTGGGATACAACAGCATAATCTCATTAAAATGGTTTTATTAACAACCATTGATTGGCTGCGCTACCCATACTGCACAACAATAACTATCCCGACAGGACAGAATAGGGAGGTGACTTCAAAAAAGGCCAAAACGTTAGTGATATTGCTTGCCCATACTGCTCATATGGTTGCCCATACTAAGTGTGGCCATTTTGTTTTTTCAGTTTGCACCTGGGCCTAGAAGGCAAATTTCGTTTTGCACCTGGGCCTAGCAGAAAAATCACATGCAATCTTGTTTTAAGACACACCTTTTAATTATGGGATTAGCAGAACAACTTTTCTACTTCCCATAATATGAAGACGTTGGAGTGACACAACATTTTTATTTTTATTTGGACAAGTTTTAAAGTCGTCCAATGACTTAAAATTCGTCCTTTGACTTTAAATCTCATCCTTCGATTTTAAATCTCGGCTGATGAGTTTAAATCTCAATGGACGAGTTTTAATCTCGGCGGACAAGTTTTAATCTCATCCCGCAACTTTAAATCTCGTCGGATGAGTTTACAACTCGTCTGCGGGGATTAAAACTCGACTGGCTGACTTTAATTCTCAGCAAAAAATTTAAAAAAAATATTTTTTATCTCCATTAATTGTTTAAGGAATTGTGCTTTTTGGATGTTATGGGTTCGATACCCATAAGTACAATTATTTTTAAACTTTTTTTATTTTATTAGTTGTCTAAGGCATTATGCTCCTGGGATGTTATGGGTTCAATACCCATAAGTACAATTTTTTAATTTTTTATTTAAACATTTTTTTTATTTTTATTGTCTAAGGAATTGTGCTTCTTGGATGTTATGGGTTCAAGTTTTTATATAAACTTTTATTTTATCTTTATTAATTGTCTAAGGAATTGTGCTTCTTGGATGTTATGAGTTCGATACACATAAGTAAAATTTTGTTTTTAAATTTTAAAAGATATTAATATTTATTATTACAAAATAATTAACATGAGGCCAAAAGAATTACTGTCATAATTACAAAAGGCAATGAAGTGAAGGGATGGACATTAAATCTTGTACCAGAAAAAAGAATTTATACAAGCCTTAATGGATAATGAAGTGAGAGGAAATGTTAAAATGAAAAATTCATATAGCATTTCACTTCGTAACGGGCAAATTAAAACACCAATTATACAAATTCATATTGACAGATTACTAATTGCAATTGATACACAAATGGAGCGGATACATAATTTTGCAAAAGGGGGAATTCCCCAGAAAAATGTAAAATGATGGCAATTTTCTTTGGTTAAAGTGGGTAATTTCCCCCATTGCCCTTCTGCATCCACCCATGACACTATAAATGGTGTCTATCATACATTTAATGCAGTGACAAAATGCAACAAAATGTTTAACAAATAACAATTGTAATTAATGTTTAATTGCCCCGTGACGAAGTGTGATGTCATATTTATTATTTTAACACAAGCTTGTATGTGTTTTTATTTGTGTAAGATTTATCCCCTCACTTCGTTATCCATAAAGGGTTGTATCAATTCTTTTTTGGTACAAAGTTTAATGGTAATCCCTTAACTTTGTTGCTTTTTGTAACTACGACAGTAATTCTTTTGGCCTCATACCTATAGGAAAGTAGCCTTGTTTCTTGAACCCTATCCAGATGATTTTGGCCACAGCCAACTATTTAGGCTTTTCATAGCCGGATTGTATAATTGGGATTTTATATTGGCATCCTTTACAACATTTTTCATAGAAATCTTTCCAAAACTCTGAAAGGCAGTCTCGTAGGATTCCACCAACATCTTCTCCTTCTTCCTCTTCACTATTTGGTAGTATCATCTAAATGTTTTTTTCTTTATTGAGAAGGGTGCGGTTATCTCTAAATGAAGCAATCAATTCTTGAAGGACATGACCTTCTGTGGATTCTTAATAAGCAGCTATCATTGTTTGATATTGATTGTTCTGTGGTCTCCTCTGCCAAAAATCGATAATGGTAATAATATCGCCATCCACATAGTAGTAGCTTGAACGATCTTGGAATGAATCACTAAAATATATTTTAAAAGTATGAAGATTTTCAAAATGACTCATTTTGAGCCTCATCTGGAATGCTCACTGTTGTTACTAGCTCAACTATAACTTTGCTATCTTCTTCACTTGCACTGCCTTTCTCAATTGTAGTCTTTGTAGAAATTAGATACAACCTTAGTTTGTCAATCTTTGTTGCTTTGCAGATTTCCTTAACCGTGAGGTTGTCAGGTAATATGTTATACTTGAAGTCACACATATCGTTAGTAAAGTCTAATATATGTTCATTTGGACAGACATCATTTTCAAAAAAGAGAAATTTGTTAATTTCTAGTAGTTCAGGTTTTCTGTCGGTCATCTTAACATAATGGATTCTTGTGCCTTCTACTCTTTTTGCTCGTACTTGGGTAATGTTGTCTGCATCCTTTATTGACCATCAAATTTCAAAACGTTTTGTTAACTTCACATTGCACTTCACATTGCTGACTGGTTTAATTAGGGAATCATCATCATCATCATCATCATCATTAACAGAATCATCCTTCTTTTTCCATTTTATCTTCATTCATAGCTTATCAAGTAGCCCCAGCTTTACCTTATCATTGCATTGGTAAGGGTTTAGCAAAATTTTTTGTAACAAAGTCGGTTGACATGCAGTGGTATGTACTGCTTTAAGGCATCTTCTGACATTTCTGCTATTGCAATATAGTCAATCTGTTAAAAGACAAAATTATTATAAGTATTAGTCAAATTAAAATATTAAAGCTGCTACAATAAGATAGGAGATATTACTTTGGTTTGCTTTAATTATACACAATAGGTATTATTAATTGTAGCTGTTGACATCTTAAAGCCAATATGGTGAAGGAAAGGAAACATTTTTGACTCTAATCGCCATATAAATATTAAGGTGCTTTCTACTAAATTTTGGCAACAATGAACATTTTGAAAAAATATACTGTAGCATATACAGTCATATACTGCAATCATCTGACTGTCTGACTGACTGACTGATCTATCATCCCCCAGCCCATACCGCTGGACCTAGACTTATGAAATTTGGACAGTATATACCTTTTATGACGTAGGCACCCACTAAGAAGGGATTTTACCAAATTCAACTCTGAACGTGATCTATGGGCAAAAAAGGTGATCTACGGATAATTGATGCCCGGCCCAAACCGCTCACCCTGGAAACGTAAAATTTGAATAGTATGTTCCTTTCATGATGTTCTAAAAAACACAGTAAGAATTTTTCAAAATTTCATTCCTAAGGGGCGCTACGGGCGCTAAGGTGTTCTAAGGGTGATCTAATAATCGTTGATGCCCAACCCACACCGCTGGTCCTATTAACACGAAATTTTGAAATTACATTCCCATAATAATGTTCTAAAAAACACAGTAAGGATTTTTCAGATTTTCATTTCTAGGGGGACCTACGGGCGCTAAGGTGTTCTAAGGGTGATCTAATAATCATAGACGCCCAGCCCACATCGCTAGTCCTATTAACATAAAATTTTGAAATTACGTTTCCTTAATGATGTTCTAAAAAACACAGTAAGGATTTTTCAAAATTTCATTCCTAGGGGGCGCTACGGGTCAAAGGTTTTCTAAGGGTGATCTAATAATCATAGACGCCCAGCCCACATCGCTGGTCCTATTAACATGAAATTTTGAAATTACGTCCCCTTAATGATGTTCTAAAAAAAATAAAAAAGGATTTTTAAAAATTTTTCTGCTAAGGGGTGCTACGGTCGCTAAAGTGTTCTTATGGTTATCTAAGGATCATAGATGCCCAGCCCACACCGCTGGTCCTATTAACATGAAATTTTGAAATGACGTCCCCAGGGCCGTAGCTGCCAGGGGGGGCAGCTGCCCTCCCAGACTCGATCAGAGGGGGCAGCAAAATGCCAGTCTCCGTTCCACCCACTCAAAATTTAGACTAATTTTAACCCATTTTTAAGGGTTTTTTGAGCAAAAAATTTGCCTGTGGCGCCATTTGCTGTCAATGAAATGGCAAAATTTGTGATTGTTTTAACCCATTTTTGAGGGTTTTTGAGTAAAAAAATTCACCTGCGGCGCCATTTGCTGTAAATTTTTGCAGTTATGTACAAAAGCCTTCAAATTTTCACCTGCAGGCCAAATTTTGAAGAAAAAAAAATGTTTTTTATGGCGGATCCTTCCCCTCAAAGAAATGGATTTCTGGGTATGACCCTGGCCCTCAGGGGGGCAGCAAAATCCCCTCTGCCCCCCAGATTACTTGAACTTGCTACGGCCCTGGACGTCCCCTTAATAATGTTCTAAAAACCATAAAAAGATTATTCAAAATCTCACTACTAAGGGGCGCTACGGTCGCTAAAGTGTTCTTATGGTTATCTAAGGATCATAGATGAATAGCCCACACCGCTGCATGGTCCTATTAACATGAAATTTTAAAATAACGTTCCCTTAATGATGTATTAAAAAACATAAAAATAATCTTTCAAAATTTCACTGCTAAGGGGTGCTATAACCATAAGAATGGTTATCTAAGGATCATAGATGCCCAGCCCACATCGCTGGTCCTATTAACATGAAATTTTGAAATTATGTTCCCGTAATGATGTTCTGAAAAAGGTAAAAAGGATTTTTACAAAATCTCACTACTAAAGGGTGCTACGGTCGCTAAAGTGTTCTTACGGTTATCTAAGGACCATAGATGAATAGCCCACACTGCTGGTCCTATTAACGGTCGCTAAAGTGTTCTTATGGTTTTTTAAGGACCATAGATGAATAGCCCACACTGCTGGTCCTATTAACACAAAATTTTGAAATTACTTTCCCAAAATTATGTTCTCAAAAACAAACATAATCTTACAAAATTTCACTGCTAAGGGGTGCTACAGTCGCTAAAGTGTAGACGCCTAGCCCACACCGTTGGTCCTAAACCCATGATATATGGAAAGTATATGACTAATTTCATGATGTAGGCACCCACTAAGAAGGGATTTTTCCAAATTCCACTCGGAAAGAGATCTATGAGCAAAAAAAGTGATCTATGGTAAAATTGACGCTCATACCAAACCGCTGATCCTAATAAGCATGAAATTTTAATATTTTGTTCCTTTAAGGAGGTTAGAAAAGTCATAGTAAGGATTTTTTGAAATGTCACTTCTAAGGGGATCTATGGGCAATAAAGTGATCTTAGGTTAATTTAAGGATAATTGAAGCCCAGCCCAAACCACTCAACCTAGAAACATGAAATTTTGACAGTATAATCCTTTCATTGTATAGGATAAGGTACAATAGAGATTTGTATCTAATTCCACACCTACAGGTATCTACAGGATGCTAAATTGGGTTAATGTATTATCCAACAAAGCAAGTTGCTCCTGCATTAACAGCAGACTTCAATATGTTTTACCCAAATTTTATGCGGACGAAGTCGCTGGTCGACCAGCTAGTTTTTTAATAAGAGATAGTGCTAGTAAAAGTTCTCACCACTAGTTTTGGGAGCCATTTGTTTGTATTTATTCAGAACATTGGAAATTTTAAAACAATTCTTAAAATATAGGGAAATCCAGAATGTTTAAAGAAAATTTAAATAGTTGGGTAAATTAATGAATAATTAATTAATTGAAATTAATTGAATAAAAATAAGCATACAGCAACGGAATTGTTGCTCTACACTAGTGTTATCCAATACATTTTATCAAATTTAAATCGTGAAATCTTTATTCAATATATAAATATATCATAGTCAAATTTAAATGATAACACAGCTAGAAGAATATGTTCTATTCTTTCTGAGTTGTCTCAGTTTCTATCTATGATGATCACTAAAACTTACTTGAATTTTATATCATAGATAGAAAACCTGGCTTCCATAAAGAGGTTGCATCAGTCTATAATAAAATTGAAGAACCATCAACATAATGATAACATAATTATACTTAAAATGATTAAATTCCTGATAATTTATGTTACCAAAATGGACAAAACAGCTACTATGGGAAAATGCTAATGCATGCATTTTTAAAATCCAAAATATACATTGCATTACATTTTCTCAAATGCAAGTTAATTATACAGGGGCTGTGCATAAATTTTTAATGCTCAAGGGGAAGGGGGAGTACATGCAAAGCTTGACTAATTATGATATGGATTGGAGGTATCAAGAAATGTAACATCGTGCTCAACAATTCAAGAATTGTGTAGTACAATATTTATTACTGCATGTTTAATATGGTCGTACTGAATTTAATGTTTTGTAAGATTTGTGCAGCTCGGGTAGCACCCTGTTCCTTCCAGGCCAGCACAGAAACCTTCCCTGTAAAAATTCTGTTGCAATGCCTTATCCTCCAGTACATTGAGTTACAAATCACCACTTGTCAATAATAAACTAGCTGTTTATTACCTTTCCATTCTTTTCATTCATACACAATAAATAAACTAGTATACTAAAATGGTTAGTGTCTAGTTGAGCTTATGGGTGATGGGACCGGTGAAATAGAGTATGCCAATGATAGAGATGCAGGATTACGACTGTAGTCCGGAACATAATCGAGGACTGAGGGAGAGAACCAGCAAGGTATCTCAGGGGAGGCATCTGGAATGGAGTTGAAGTAACTAGGTGGCGAGATGATAGAAGATAAGTACAAATGCGGTGGTGGACATTTTTAGAGGTGAGCAACTTCAGGGATTTCAAGAAAGGGAAAAATCATTGTATAGGGAAATCGTGAATCGAGGAAGAGGAGATCAGATTCTGATCAAAGGTAATGCGACGAACTGCATGACGATGATGGAAGTTATGTTGACGATCCATTTTGCAGAAACGGTGATGGTGATGACATTGTGAAAAATGTGGCATGACTGGTCCTGTAAAAGAATGAATGACAAAAAGAGGGTGTCGGGTCAAATAACATTTCAACTGGGAAATGTGGATGGAAATGGTTTGACGAGAGCCTGAATCAGCAATCTTAAGAGTAATTATGATCTGAATCTTTTGAAAGGATGGAAAATGGGCCCTTGTATTGGGAGGACAGTTTTTTGTAAGGCCAGGGGTGTGGGCGAGGTTATGTAACAATATTAAATCGCCTGGAGCAAATGTGGCAAAACGATGATGGCTATCAAAATATCGCTTCTGATGGGCTTTTGCAATAAAAAGGTTGGCATGGGTGACAGGGAGACGTTAAATTAACAGAATCTCATTTGGAGAGAATAAAGGGAAAGGGTGACTGGGAGATGCTGGAAGAACGAGTGCATAAGTTGAAAAGGGGTGGCATGAACACTGTCCTGAATCACAGAATTATATGCAAAAACACAGTCAGGAGTGATAATGGGCCACAAGCATTAGGTGGGACAAGAAACAAGAGCTTGATGAAGCATAACTCTAAGGGTAGAAATAGTGCATTCAGCCAGACCATCAGCTTGTTAATGGTAGGCAGAGGTCATGCGCTGGGTGATTCCATGAAGCTTACAAAATGCAAGGAAAGCATCCTAGATGTAGGGGAAGGCCATTAATTGGAAAGATTTCTTTATAGAGGAAATTAATAATGGATTACCAATTGGAAAGATTTCTTTATAGAGGAAATTAATAATGGATTTGCAAGTGGGTCTATGAATTGGGTGAGTGACACAGAACTAAGTGGCATAGTCAACAGCGACCAAAAGATATCGTTGATTAGAAGCCGTGGTGAAGAGGGGACCAACAAAATCAAACCCCCACATTTCAGCAGGTGCAGACACAGAAATAGGCTCATTGAGCCCCGTTGGAATAGTGTGAGGGACTTTACAATGCTAGCAGTTGTCGCATGAAGCAACAAAAGCAGCTACATCTTTTTTTAAACCTGGCCAAAAATCACATTCACAGATACGATGATATGTTTTTCTTAAACCCTGATGACCACATGAATCATGGCACATCTGAAGAATTTTGGAACAGAGGTGGAAGGGGATTACAAGTTGAAACCGGGATTGTCCAGCAAAAAGTCTGGTGCATTAACATGTCATCCACCAAGAGGAAACCCACAGTGGGAGGGAGGCTAGATTTAAGGCAAGTGATATGAGGCAGAAGTTCTGGGTCAAGTAAATGTTCTTCTGCCAGGTTGATGGTTTTATGCAACATGAAGACATGAGAGGAGAAGAGGGAAGGGAGGGGATTATGCCTAGGGATAGGATAATGACTCAAACTGTCCACATCACAATGGGCAGTACCGGGATAATGCTGGATAGAATAGCAAAATTCCTCAAGTTTAGTCATCCATCTACCCAGACGGTTAGCTGGATTTTTCAACTGGCACAGATAGCAAAGAGCGTGATGATGATCGGTGATAATGGTGAAATGCTACCCGAACAAGTAATGAAGGGAAGGAGTTTTCCCGTGCCCTATACTACAGCCAGAGCTTCTAACTTGGTAACTGTGTAATTTGCTTCTGCCGGGTAAAGAGTGCGACTGGCATAGGAAAGAACCTATTTATCCCTGCCCGAACTTTGTTATAAGATAACACCTAGACCAATTTTGGATGCGTCAGTATAAAGGGTCAGGGGCAAAGATGGATCATACATTGCAAGAACAGGTGCCATGTGCAAAGCAGTTTTAAGGGTTTAAAAAGCAGAATCGCAAGCAGGGGACCAGCAAAAGGGCACAGAATCACTAATCAGTACAGAAAGAGGGCAAGCGATTTTGGAGAAATCCTTGATGAACCTGCGGTAGTAGCCAGCAAGGCTACAGCTTGATGATAGCTTGACAGTTTAACAGCTTGACGACAGCTTTACAGCTTGACAACAGCTTGACGACAGCTTGACAACTTGACGACAGCTTGACAGCTTGACAGCTTTGACGATAGCTTGACAGCTTGACGACAGCTTGACAGCTTGAAGACAGCTTGACGACAGCTTGACAGCTTAAAGACAGCTTGAAAGCTTGACGACAGCTTGACAGCTTGACGACAGCTTGATAGCTTGATGACAGCTTGACAGCTTGACGACAGCTTGACAGCTTGACGATAGCTTGACAGCTTGACAACTTGACAGCTTGACGACAGCTTCACAGCTTGACGACAGCTTCACAGCTTGATGACAGCTTGACGACAGCTTGACAGCTGGACGACAGCTTGACAGCTGGACGACAGCTTGACAGCTGGACGACAGCTTGACAGCTGGACGACAGCTTCCCAGCTGGACGACAGCTTCCCAGCTGGACGCCAGCTTCCCAGCTGGACGCCAGCTTCCCAGCTGGACGACAGCTTCCCTGCTGGACGACAGCTTCCCAGCTGGACGACAGCTTCCCAGCTGGACGACAGCTTCCCAGCTGGACGACAGCTTCCCAGCTGGACGACAGCTTCCCAG
>JAQIXP010004453.1:0-11520 GCA_034700285.1 Proteroiulus fuscus
CAACGTCATAAAGTAGTGACTTAAACATCATTGTTAAATCCTATATAAGCCTACCTTGTATATATACAAAGTTCGGATTTCTAAGTGTTTGTCTTTAACATGGCTAGACACTTGATTTCAGGCCAATTACTATACATGTCTTCTGACACATCAACTTTGACCTTAGGTCATGCATGAACTTAGTTTTTAGTGCATGACTTATGATTCCATATATCCAGAAAAGATCTCATGGATTCTTCCATATTTAATTTTTACTGAAAAATTGTGTGACGATATACATAGTGTGGACGCACCTTTAGTTAAAATTTCTAAATGAATGATAATTCTATGTGAGTGCTATTCGAATGATTGATGAGGTTAATTATTGTAAATTATTGTATAATTCTTGGAGAATTTTAGTGAATTCTACGTGAAATTTTGTGTAGTTATGGTGAATTTCAGTGAATCTAGTTGAGTTCTATGGTCAATTCTTTGGAGAATATTTACAAATTTCACAAAAATTCTATGATGAATGATATTGTAGTATTCCCAGTGTAATTTGTTGTGTGCAAGAATCAATTTCTTGGTGAATTTTAGTGATTTTGTTATAAGAATCTTGTTGATATTATGAGTTAATCAAAAAAACAGGTTTTTCTAATTTTGATGTTTTCAAAATGTTCCATACACACCAACTATTTTTTTTAGCAGATATGGCTGTTTCATTCAAAAACCTCAACTTGGGAAACTTTTAAAGCAGTTGCAGACTCCTGAAATGAACTATGTGTCAGTAAACCAAAAAGGGAAAAGCAGTGCCATTCCCCTGTGATGGCACAGATTCACTGACACATAGTTCATTTCGGGAGCCTGGCTTAACGGTTCCAAAATTGTTTTTTAGTGGAACGTTTTGACTGAAACACCCTGTACCAAGTTATTTAAAACAGGCCACTCTTTCTCTATAAAATTTAAACATTGAGGGAAATTTATACAAAAGGTATATTGTTATGGGAACTATTCCAAAAATAAATGGTTTATATCCATTCATACCGTACTTTTTGTTATTTAAAATGTGGGATTTATTTCGGGATGAGTTTCAAGCATTCACAGGTTTCCTGACTCATAAAATTATAAGCAGAAATTAAAAGAGGATTAAAAATGACATTCAAGCTGCTCAGCTAGGAATGGTAAGATATCAATGATTCAAATGCATATTGTTCAAACGCTCACAAAATTAACCAATCAACGAAAAAATTCCAGTATTAGCTCCAAGATCAACAGGTCGAATTCAGCAAGCCTGCACTGACATAGTACATTCCCCATAGTAAACAACGGTGGATTAAAAACATGTGGCCATTGCCATCCATATTCCTTTCAACTGTCAGAAATAATTTGAGATTAATAGTAAGTTACGAGCTACTAAAACCCATTCACGTTACATAACATGGTAATAACGTAGGTCATACATCCCATTACCCACTCAATAATTCATAGATGAAAACAAAACACGAGATTTCACTTCAGTCAACCCCTTGCCACGCGTTAGGCACCATTAAACTAATGTACATGTAACCAGATTATTCAATTAAAAAGTAAACGTGTGTTACTTACGAGTGCCATCGAACCTCGTTGCTATCGTGTCCAAAAAAGTATTTTGCGGTGCAAGCAGTCCTTTTCTAGCCGGCATAGCGGTTGATTTTATAGTACCCTCCAGGCATTGATATTAAAAACTTCCGAATCCAACGAAGGGCGAAGATCGAATGAACAATCTCAAAAACAAGGCGCTGAATTCATAGCCAAGTGCTTTCCGTGGCGCCATCTAGTTACACGTTAAGAAGCTCAGCTGGGCCAATATGGCGGCTTCCATCAAATGTTTTTGACATTTTTTACTCCAAAGGTTGGTTTAACACCAATGCACCAGTGCAAACACAAATACAGATGAATGAAAGTTCAAATAGAGTGGTTGACGGTACACTCCGCTCGAACCAGATGTGTGGATTCGTCTTTTCGCATCGCAAATGTGACAATAATTGACAAAAATGAGGACCGTTTTCAAAACTTACACTTGGAAGTGGTGTAACAAAAATGCTCTCGTACATTTGTCGGCCGCTGTCAGTTTCCTTATTTATGTATGTCTTATTCCCAGTGCACAATTCTTTTACGAGTAAGTACTGTCATGAATTTTAGAAGTATTTTTTTCCACAAATTATACGAACAATTCAGGTGATGTAACTGCATGGTAGCGTGCGTGGTCCACCATAATGCTAGCTCGGAACAGCTGTTGGCGCCAAAAATGTTGGTTCGGATACAAGGGGTGGGATAACTGCTTGAGCTTTTTCACGAGAAGGAATCAGCAGAAATATAAAGATAAAACTGCAAATTTTGACTAATTTTGGCACCCTTAACTAATAAAATGTGAAGGACCCACCACATTAATCTCATGTTCCCCTTTCCCTAATAAAATTCTTAGACCCTGAATGAACCTGTGATCAAACTCCAGCTGCTTTAATAGTGCAGAGAAGGACGTTCTGTGTTTTAAACCCTATTCTGTGTAACATTTGGACTAAAGCCATATAAAATTTTAAATTCTATGAATAATTTTTAATGTAGATCCAAGTTGAAACCTTGCAGTTGCTGACTGAAAAGGCTCTGGAATTCTAGATGAATATTTCAGTTTTGTCTATATTTCAATAGGTACATTCCTTCCTCAAAGATTGGCGAGGACATTTATGTGGCCAGGAACGTGACGGTGGACCGAATTCCAGCGTGTCCGTTAATACCCCTAAACTTAGGTTGTTTTGGTGATATGACTGACAATCGGTGATGTCCACAAGACCGAATCTAATGCTCTAATACTTGTCTTGTTGTTAGATAAATCCCTTCCAATAGATTTGCTTCCTAATATGTCTCCTGCCTCGGCACAGAACGTTCACGGTGGTGCTTGGAAACCGACCGATTGTGTTTCTCGCTACCACGTTGCCATCATCATACCCTATCGCAACAGAGAATCCCATCTACAGATCTTCCTGAAGCACATGCACGGCTTCTTGCAGTCCCAATTGCTCGATTATAGAATCGTTCTCGTCGAGCAGGTATGAAAAATTCTGTAGTTGGCCTGGTCATAAAGTTATAAAACCCATATTTATAAGCGCTAACAGTATTGGTAAATAACATGTCAAAATTACTATATATTTCTATTTACCATAAAGAGTCCCGAAAAGCAATTCAACCGAGCTGCCTTGTTCAACATTGGGTTCTTGGAAAGTCGGAAGATTTCAGATTTCAGCTGTTTCATATTCCACGATGTGGATCTCCTGCCGATGAATTCGGCCAACATGTACGTCTGTTCCAGCAACCCTCGCCACATGTCCGTTGCCGTCAGTTCCTTTCGATTTGCGTACGTCGGTAACAGATGGTCTTTTTGGGGGTTGGGGTTGGTGTAGCCCGAATGGTCAATCATTCCTAAATCTTCATTTTGTGCTCAGATTGCCGTATCCCGATATCTTCGGTGGAGTCGTGGCAATGACGTACGATCAGTTCACTACTGTCAATGGGTTTTCCAATGAATATTACGGATGGGGAGGCGAGGACGACGAAATGTACGACAGGTACTCGTATTCTTCGTCCTGCTAGCTGTGCGAGCTGGATTATACGCTTGTAAATTCATTTTGTTTGTCATTTTCCAGAATTATATACAAGGGCTTGAAAATAAGCCGGTGGGATCCTCGGATAAGCCGTTACTTTATGCTGCCGCATGCCAAGGAAATTCCAAACAGCAATCGACGTACGCTGATGGCACGTAGTAAAGGCGTATATGCAACTGATGGAATTAACAGCGTCAGTTATGAAGTGATATCAAAACAACAAACCGATTTGGTCACTCGAATTTTGGTGAAACTTTGAAGTATCCGAATGTAGTTGAAAACACTTCATTAATACATTTATTTATTGCACTGCACTTGCAAGTTTTAAGAAGGGAGCAAACGTGTGATAAGACATTGCCCGTGACATGCCTCGGCTTTCTTGGACAAGGCCAGATTACAATGCATAGGCCTACACATGAAATGAAAAATGACATCAACGAGCGAGGCTCTGCACTTGCCATTGGGCAAGCACAAACTTCAGAGGACTAATTTTGCCAATTCCACTGAAATCGTTATATTGTTCAAGCCCAGAAAATTGCATTAAATGCCAATTTTTATTTATTAACACCTGTATTCGTGGTCGTTGTTGAGTTCATTCATTGGTTAGTGAGTCAAATCGATAGTTGACGAGCTACTCGTTCCTTTGGTTACGAGTATGGATCAGGGGTGTGATGAGCAAGGGAAAATGTGAAAATATGAAATTTTGAGAATGCGAAATCATGTGAAAAATTGTTAAATTTTGGCTAAAACGAAAAGAAATATGTGAATATATGTCATATAGATCATACTGCCATATAGATTTTTAGCTGTTCACTTATTGTGTTATGGGATAAATTCTGTGTATACAACTGTAATTTGGCAAAAAATAATTTTTGGGGTTTCATTTGGGACCCGTTTCATTTTACTTTAAAAAAACAGGTTCCTAATAAGTTGTAAACAATTTAAAGCAATAGTTCAATTTAATTAAACTCAGTATGCTAAGGGAGTATGAAGCTATTATATACCTTTGGTTTTAAAGACAGGCAAAATTATATGAAAAGTCAGGGAAAGTCATCTCACTATCAGGAAGAGACTCCCACATTAGTAGCAGCTTATGCATCATTGTTAAATTAAATTCCTTATAATTTTGAACTATTCCTTTGAGGCTATTTCCAATGTATAATAGAACGCAATTTGACACCTTTTTAAAATTATCAGATATTGGGATGTCTGAGATATTGTAACTGGATATCATAGCTGGGAATAATTGCCATCTCAAAGGGAAGATTTAAGCTATAGGGTTGATCGAAAGATTTAATTTGCCATGTAATTTAAATTTAAGTCTCAGAAATCTTTAAGCCTAATACTGACACTAGAGGTAGGCATGTTCACTTCAATCCTCTGAAGAAAATTTGTGCTAGAACGGATGCTTATCATTGGTCCTCTTTCTTACGTTTTATAAGACAATGGAATAATATTTTTAAAAATAGTTCTAAATTGTTAGGAATTCAATTTGATAATGATGTTTAAGTTACTACTGATGTGGGAGTCTCCTCCTGATAGTGGGATAACTCCTCTACCAAATGGCATCATCATATGCTGATCTTAGGGTACTGAGTTGAATTGAATTGGATAAAGGAGAACCTATAATACCGGTAACAACAATTAAATACGCGCATAAGATAAGCACAATAACAAGTCAGAATTAAGATGAATATCAAATCACAGATTATCTTACAATTTCAGCAGTTTCCTTTACAATCCTTTTGCACTTTTAGTAAATCAGTCCTATATAGTATGTAGTTTTTCATCTGAAAATAAAGTGATTATATTAAAATACTGAAAGATTACATGATTATTTTAAAAGTGAATAATTTATTTCAAAATAGGACAGAATTAGTGAATTTTTTTCTTGAAAAAAAAGAGAAAAGAAAGATATCACCATGACGTTTACTTTTTTTTTTCTTAAAATCATACATAGAAAAAACGGCCACCAGTGTGGCCTTCACGGTAATTTTTACCTTTGAAATTCTATCGATTTAACACTGGCAAAATTTTACAAAACTTCACACAAAGAAATGCTTGTTGAACTCGCAGGATAAACGTATTCCGCAACCACGTTGTTGTATGTTTTGAACATAAGCAAAAATAACAACTAAAGAAAAAAAAAAAGATGTAATGAAACAGAAAATATATTATAATGTAAATCTGAACAACCCTGATTGAACAATGCTGCAAAATGGCGCTGTGACCTTTATCACTAAAAGAGATTTGGTTTGTAATATTAATTAGCGGATCAAAATTGAAAAATTTGATTAATTACATTTAAAAATATCTAGGTTGAGATGAAATCATGACTACTTCCAAGCAACATCATTGAGGCAGTTTTGTTAGTGAGGAAGACTATAATTAATCTAACATGGGTCAAATGAATTGGTCAGAAGGTAATGATGTTTTAGCAAAACTTGATAATTATACTGCAATTTTATCAACTAGTGATTATTGAATTGCAACTAAAGTTTCTTGTATGCTTTCAGTTTCCCCGTACGGAGTGAATGGATCGAGGGAAGCGCAAAAGGCCCAATAATGGCTGTTGCTTGGAAAAGTCACGAATTAATGGAAAATTTGGTCTGATCGGGAGTTAGAATATACAGGGTGATCTTAAAAGTTGCGCACATCTCAATGAACAATTTATTCCGACCTGTACTACAGTCTAAATAGCCAATTTTTGCAACTCTTAAGTTAGTAATTATTTCCTTTAAAAATTTTGAAAGTAAACTCATATAGTGATGAAAATGGACTTGATTTTTCAATACATGCCATATTAATACAAGTTTCTTTTCTATTCTAATAGTTATTTGTAGTTAACATTGTAGATTTTGACGTGCTCGACTTTATGATCAACCCGTAGAATATGAGATACTTTATAAAAAACGTTCGATAAGTCGTAGTTAATCAGAATCTGCACTGTTAGGGCTAAGCTATGAAAACTCTTTTCGCGTTTGGCAGCATCTTAAATAAGCGCTTTTATAAAATAGTTAAGAAGTTCTAGTTATGGTTTCGAGCGATCGATTAAAATTCAAAATGAAAAACGATATTCGTAAAATTCAAAAATCAGCACATTGGACGATGAAAAATTAAAACGTATAATATTACAAAGCAAGGAATTATTTACAAGGCAATGTTGAAAACTTGGGGAGGATTTTTTTTTCTTTTCTTAGTCAGTGTTTTAATGAAATTTAAAACATTTGTCTGCTTTTGAAAAGGTATGAAAAAGCTTCAAATACTTTTGATTAATATTTATGTATATATTTATAACTTGCGTTTGAGAACAGGGTGAGTACATCCAGGAGGGGCGCTGAGCCATCGAGTTTATGAGTTCCCAGAATCTTTTTTTTTTAATTTTTCTTGAAATGATATGGAATTTAATTCGCATATTTTGACTTTAAATGGGCCGAACTGTCCTTCTGGAGAACATATTTTGTTATGGATCCTAACGCTTTTCGGACCATTACATGAACACTCCCGTGGCTTACTGACCCCGCCTGGCGAGAGAAAAACTTATGCACCCACCCCACTGCCGGAATTTTCCAGCTTACTGGCATTATACTTGCATGTTAATGCGATAGATGCATTATTTTTAAAAAGTAAAAGCTCCTAATTTCATTTTCATTTTAGCTCGTCCTATCGGATCGTTCGGCTTCCCGTAACGATCCCAAAATAATTAAATCCAGTACCTAGATTTACGAATGTCTAACATCGTACTTCGAACAAACTGCTGAATAATAATTACTTAATTAAAGTCTAATTCTTTGGGAATGAGGAGGGTTGTTCAATGAGTATAAAGAAGGGGCATTCGGGAGGGGGGTTTGTGCCACTGAAGCAATTTCAGTATCTTCCAAGGACAGTTGGACAGTCGGCCATCTTCAATTTAAATATTTAAATTAAAGAAATTGTAAAAAGGATACCAGCTCCCTTATTCTTTACAACAGTCTGTGCCAACTAATTCCAATGCCACTCGAATGAGTCTCACGTGAATTTTCAAGTCGGATAATTCAAACTCCGGTAGAGTCTGTTACTTAATGAGTTTCTTTTATACCATAGGAAATCTTTAAAAAAATTGCAAAATGTTTTAAAACCCTTCACACTAGCTTATTTAAATCCGAATTTGCTATGTTCTTGTAAATCCTGTTTTCACATTAATGTATTATCTCGTATTATACGTAGCTGGAATAAGTTCAAATGATTCGAATATGTAAATAAGATTCAAGAATTTTGCTAAATGTTTAACTTCCAAAAATTCAAGTATCCATTCATTAATAAGCTCATTGAACAGGCTACTTGTTGCCCCTGTGCAGGACCGCTACTAATTGCCTCTACATGAATGGTCGTGCAGGAGACTAGATTGGCAAAAAAAACAGATGAATAATTTAAGGTTAATTTCCCTATTTCCAAGCTGTGGGATTGGCCCATACATGAATAATCGATTAAGGAGGATTGCCAATTTTGCGCAAAAAAATGGCTGAGCATTCGTGGTCATCAGGACAGTTTAAAAAGCATAGACAACACCTGGTCCACAGTTTCAGACCAATTTCTTGGAATTGAACTCCCACACCTATGCGTTGCGAGCAAAAATCGGAGAAAAGTGAACGAGATAAAAGAGTGCGGTTACAAATTGCGAGAGTGACGACAAGCCGTCAGTCACTGGGGAAATTGGCACGAGAATTTTCCGAGCGGCTAGACCTGCAGATGTGGATGCCAGCGTCGTACCACGATACCCGACCACGGCTCAGTTTTAGCCTCGTGTAAGTTAGCCCCAGAGAAAATGGTGACATTCCCAAAGGTTGGAATATCTCTTCGAGCCATATTTACGATAAATTGTGGTTGCGATACTGTCGGTAAAACACGAAGATCCAACAACTTTTTATTAAGATCGGGACGATCGCCGAAAACTCGCAAACTTGTAATTTTCCCAAAACGGATCCAACGGTCGTAATACTCCGAAATTCTTGCTTCTGACAACCAAAAAAAAGCTTCCGAAAGACCAAAATCCGCCGTAAAAAATCCAAATTTGAGCAAAACTCGCTGCTCCGGAATTCCGACACGAGCATCGTCCGGACAGGCTCCGCGAATTGCCTTCGTATGCCACATTCAAAAAAAACAAAATGAAGCCTTGACAGCAGCATGGCATTCTTTTAAACAGCGTTAACGGCCCTCTGGTGTTGCGGATATTTGGCATCTCGGTGTGGCGAGTGATAATCTACATCCTGCTGGCCATGCGGTTGGTGGGGTTCATGACGTGAACTGCTGCCGCGGTCTTTCTCGCTGCGGTAAACTAATCCATCTCGCGGTTCGTATTCACTTTCCGCATAGCAGTCCCCGCTGCGCTCGCGACTGCTGCCGCCGCCGTAGTAATGAGTCTGTTGTGATTGTCCGTGTGGGATGGGCAGTCCCTCGCGACCGTCTGGCACGTGCTCCAGAGGAGGCTCGTGCTCAGCCAGGTGTTCGTCGTGCCGCTCGTAGTTGCGATGGTGTTGCTGCGGCCTGCGCTCCGAGTGCGTTCGTCCGTGCCCGTGGTAACCGGGTGGAGTAGAGTGCGTCCGGAGAAGGGCGCTGCGGTCCATGCGCGGGGATGAGTGGGGTGAGGGGATGGGGCGCTGGATGGCAGGAGGAGGAGTGCGTAAGGGAGGGTGGGTGGCTCGCCAGTATGCTTCCAAATACTCGGCCATGTGCTCGCACGCATCCTCCAATTGGTTCTCATCCAAAATGACGTCAAACATCTCCTGCAATGAACAATTATGTTTTTTAATTTCCAAAAATATTCAGCTTCAATCTCGCTCCACAACAAACTCATGTTCGAAGAACTTCCCATTAGTTTCATCAAAATTTAAGTTAAAATTATCAAATATACATTTATACAGATAAAAATGATCCTGCTTACCGGTGGACACTGAGCTAGTTTTTCAGCCGCAACCATTTGGACACTAAGATTTCTGCTCTGCGACTTACCCCGAGATTTAATGAGCCTCTGAAGAACCTTGAAATGTAAACAAGAAATTTATATTAGTTAGGATCTATCCCTTTAAATAGTTCCTTCTCAAATCGGTTCCTCGCCAAGCTTACTTTGGCCGAAGAGATTTTTAAGTAAACAATAATTGGGGCTAAAGACGTTTTAGCCAGTTGAGACGGATGATTGATCGTATCACAATCGAGGACAACCAATTGAAGAGTGCGAGCCAGCTCAAAAATACGTTCAATTTCAGCTTGGACTTCGGCTGAATAAACAAAATTAAAGCTTTCAATATTTTTAAAACTTTCATTTGCATTCCTTAAAACTGAAAGTCTCACCATGAGACAAATTATTTTCAAAATAAAAGACAAGGAATAGTTGAGAAAGGCATAGCAATTGATAATTTAACCACAGGTCAGTGATAAGAACCTAGATGGCCTACAAAATCGAATGGCAGTACCTAAATTAATAAGTAGATAGTGCCACATATTTTATACAAAATGGTCACTTCCCATGAAAAGCATTTTACTAAAAAACGAATTTTTTAAATAAATATATTTGCTGAATGGTAAGTCCAAATACGATTTAAATTTCAATGCACTTCTGTATTACTTTTTGGCTTTTTTTCTTTTTTTTTAAAAATAAGTTTTTACAAGTTGAGACTTTTCCATTAAGTTGGAAATTTATTCTTGGAGAAATTCAAATTTGAATGCATTTTTGAATAGATTCTGAAAAAAAATTTATTAAAATTACCTATGCACGTTGAACGGCTGTTGGAACGTTCCATGATGGCCCTTTTGTGGGGGTTATTCAGAAGTGACCGTTTTGCCAGTGATATGTCAGCGCTCACTCGTGTGATGATGACTCTGGGCCAACATCTGAGTAAAGCAAAAATAAATACAATTAATATCTTTGCCACAAGATAAAACCCAACTTTGTTTAAAACAATTAATTCTTCAATGCAATTTCATTTTGTTTCAAATATTTTGACCGAAAACTGAACAGGTCTCTTAGATATACTTTGTGTGTAAAAATGTGAAAAGGAACCTAAACTTCATAATTAGATATAATTTAAACATGGAAGCCTTCCTACCTCCCCTCGAATCTGTGCTTTAAGTAATCAAAAATGGCTTTCTGCATCATGTCGGTGACCTCGTAGCCTTTTAATGACGGACCAACTAGGACTACAGGTCGCATTGAAGGCACTACATCGTACGGAGGAATGTTCTCCGATTGCTAAAGTGCAAACATTTCCAGTTTTTCATAAATTATGTGAATGATTTATTATATAAAGAAATACAGCTAGATCTTTTCTTAATATTTTTCTGGCAGGTACAGCAATGAAATATATGACCTTACCTTTTTGAAAAAAGGTTTTCTTTTTTCCTTTGCTGGTGGTGTTGTGATGCTCCCTTTTCCTCTAGAATTGCCCAGGCTGTCACTATCCTCGCCTACATTACTGTCCAGCCCATTCTGGTCCACGTCCACTCCTGACACACATAAAAAACACAAAATTTTACAAAATGCAATGCTGGAAGCAATCAATATTTCAAAAGTCTTAAATTAAAATTATTTTAAGCCAATGTTGAAGTAATTTAAGAAATTAAAATATAATATCAATAATTCTTAAAAAAAAGTAATCAGGGATTGAAGTAGAATAAAATCAAGGCAAATATCAAAAAATCACAAGTTTGTTTATCTTTAAAGGGGCTTTCCACACTTTTAACAGCATGGGCCTATGGAGATTTCAGTGTTAAATTCGTTTTCTTCAAACTGTTCTAATTCAAGAACAGGTAAAAGTTCAACGATGGGGTTTGATTTTTATTAAAGATTATTGATTTTACTAAAAACTGATGCATGATTATGACGTCACGTGCATTCTGAATGTAGTTATCGATTTTCAAAGTTGACTGT
>JAQIXP010004454.1:0-11520 GCA_034700285.1 Proteroiulus fuscus
TATCAAAAATAGGCAAATCATTTGTAGAAAATTCCACCGCCATTCACCGCCTCTTGCCATGATCGTCTTCTCTATAGAATATCTACAGCCACCTACGACTTTATTATAGTTTCAACTTTAATTAAACTTAAGTGAAAATATTCACCACAGAGTGTTATTATGTGGCCCACTTAATAATGCACGGTGACAAATAAAAATGCATATTAATTAGCAGATGCATTGTTGTGAGAAAATTTTTGTTCCGAAATGGGGTTCAGTACACGTGCATATTCCAGAAAATCAAATGTAATTGGCATATGGCTAGAAGCCCATTTTGAAGCAAAAATGTCTTCTGGACAGTGCAGCTTTAAGCCACGAGTGTGTTTCGGCACCTTTCAATTAAAACATCCTATAAAATGTATTTGGTTGAGAAGTTTGTATTGGCACAACTATCTGGTTTCTACACAATTGCATATTAATAAACCTGAAAGGAAGCCAACGTTTTTTGACATTAAGGCACTTGCCATTTTAATACGTGTTTTAAGCTAAATAAATTCTATGAGAATATCATTTATACATACAAGTTCCCTCCTATAATGAAAAAAATAACCTCCCAACAGAAAAAATATTGCATCGATCAATGTTTCTTACCAGCCTGCTTTCAAAAAATCTCTAAAAAAATGTTAATTCTGAACATAAGCTTTGGGGCAGCGGGCATAATGTTATTCTTCCCAAGGCTTGTTTAGGCCTATTCTAATAATGCTGCACATAATTACAGAAACCTTTGTTTACTAATTGGAAAGTAAGAATTAATATTCACGTCACTTTTTCCAGGGCCACTTAAATTATAATGACGAGGAAATTTGCAACTGGAGTCTAAACTTGTCATCCGAAGATATTTGCTTTGCACAACCGAGAGAAGACTTGGCTTGGGAACAACAGTCTAACTCGTCTCACGGCCGTCTTGGGCCTCCGTGCAGCGTTCGCCATCCTCCTTCGGACTCCCTTCCGAGCATCCAAGAGGTAGACGACGATGGTGATTCCTACTTCTCGCTGCCAGTCACTTCAGGTTTGACCCAGAGTATCTGCGGAAAGTCTGGCAGAGAAGATCCGGAGAGGCGTTCCCGGCGCAAGGATGGAACCTGCAACAGCTGGCCAAGTACAGGAGATTACTGCCGAGGCCGGTGTCGCCAGAGTCATTCTGGAAGGATTGCATTTCCGCTTCACAATCTCCCGCTACATGGCAGCGAGTCCATTGAAAGTTGGGAAAGTTCTATGCAGTGTGCCTCTGAAGGGCTTTCGCGAGTGAATTCCAAGGATCTATCTCAATTGAGCCTCGATGCAAGCCACTTATGTGGGGATAGAAGTGCCAGTGAGTTTGCCTCAACTCAGACTTCCAATTCGAGCGTCAATTTCGAATCCTCAAATGTTCAAAGTGCAAATGCCTTGGAGAACGGGGAATCATCGCCTCTGGAAACCCACTTCAAGAGGGATTTTTATCGTTTGTGCAAGGTAGAGTCTTGCCGAAGTTTGGATGTTTCTTGCAAGAACTTAGTTACAATGGATGCGGCTCCTGGTGAGCAGCTAGAGAGTGCACGGCCTGCTGTACTTCAAGAACAAGATGGAAGCCAGCAGATAATTAGGATAGAATTTCAGGACGATGTGACCAATTGCAAAATTCTTGAATACCCGACTGACTTTGAAAAACCTGACGTAAGTTTAGGCAAGGACAAGACAGAGGGTGTCAATACTGCAGATTCTGTTGAAGTTGTGAGCTCCTTGGTTTCCAAACCCAGTAAAAGTGAGAACACGACTGATAATACTAATGTGACTGTACATGAAACTCTGCAAGAGCTAAATCACATGTTCTCAAACATTGGCGAAGGGAGCGAAGACGAAGATATCCCTTCGGACATAAACTGCTTTGCCCAACAGCAAAATGGACAAGGCGACGGGGACTCTTTAGCAGGGAAGGAAGGATGTACGACGTCGTGGGTTCATTTTGAAACTGATGTAGATCTCAGCGATCCAAAGGTAAGACTAAATAAGAAGGTTTTGCATGCAGCATGATTTACTTTTGTATATCTCAAGTCATTTTTAATGGAGGGAAGCATGTTACATGTACTTTTTCTCCTATATGCTAAAATATAAAAATTCAAGAACATTTGGAGCATTTGCTGCACATAACATAGCTTTAGTGGCATAAACATGATAATACTCAAAGCTTGAAATTGTTGGTTATTATTTTCTTGCTTTTATGCATATGCTCAGTGAGCTGGAAATTCAAAAATAGAGCCAGACAACTAATATATATATATATAGGCCTATATATATTTAAATTTCCATGTAAATCCTCAAATTAATATTTTTAGTTCAATGAATTTTTTTATATTTTTTTTGTCATAAAAATGCAATAACTCAAATGCAATAATTTAATCCATTCTTATTTACAATAATCTTAACTCTAGTTAAGATTTACCAATACCCGGCACTATTATAAATACTTTTGGTTTCCATATGTATGTATTGCTTCCATATATGTGCCTGGCAATGCTTGTACGTGCTACAGGGAAAGTATCTACAGGAACTGAAACATTTTTTAAAAACAAAACTTTTGACTGTCAATGCTAATTTAAATTGTGAATGTGGATTCGGCATCAGCACTACGTAATTAGTCTAGGGTAAAACTTTGGTGAAATTGGGCACACATATCCAATAAAATTATATATGAGCTTGAATGCAGATTTAAATACTAGCGTACATTTACTTTAAAAATAGCAGCTATGGGCAGCTAATTTATTTTTTAAATTAGCAAAACCAAGTACCGTAGAATATATATGTAATACTAAACAATACAGCATTTGCTGTGTTACATTGACCTATTGCTCAAATCAATTGTAAACATCCTACTTATACATAGAACCATAGGCCTACTACCATAGAGAAGGGCTCTTACGTAAGTCAATTTTGAATGTCAAGTTATGTTAAAAACATTTCTCGAAAACGACAGCCAGTCTATTATTTCAATTAGGAATGCTTGCATTGACGTAAGAACAGCAATTGGTAAAAAAGCAGGTCTACATCATAGACTTGGCATTTTTGTGTGCTCATGGTAGTGTGCCAACTGAACCATCAGGCAGTTCGCATATTGTATGTACACTGTGCACACTTCTGACATTCATTTTCATGAAATTTACTATACTATCATTAAGTATAAAGAAATTACTGTAATATATTTGTGAGCTTAGCCAACTGCTAACTAGCACATGGCAAGTTGACTAATGCATACATGTACAAGAGTGGCCTATTGCACGAAGTTAAAATCGGCATGAATAATAAAAATTGAGGTTTTGCATAAAAATGCTTTTAGGACACACTATGCAATAATGTATAACCAGTCATGCTAGGTTTGTCCTAGAATACTGTAAATTACCTAGTCAACATTTTTGCAATTAATTTAGATTGGCACTTTATTTTGCCCATATCTCATTTCCCATAGTCAAGGATTTTCAAGAGTAGGTCGAGATATCCCGAGGGCCAGCACTTTCTACACATATATCTATAGGCCTAAACATTACAACCACTACATGATTTGTATCGTAAGGATATACGAGCATATACTATAATATTAGCAAATTAATAGTCCTAAAAAGCCTGTTTGTTTATCTTTGAAATGAAAAACAACAAAATTCACGATTTTGTGAGTCAGGATTACGTGCTTTGCATTTGACATCCTATGTTTTATTGTACAACTTTTGAAAAAACTTTGAAATTAGTTTCTAAGCTAGGAATTAATATAACCCTTCAAAAAATGGAGTTTTTCACGTTTCATTATTGTTACGGATGCATGTTAAAGATGCTACGTACAGATTGGTTAGTCAGAAAGCTAGTTGTTAGGAACCATACTACACAATAGCCAATTATTTGGCAGGTACTAGAACTGTACAAAGTAGAATTCACAGTATGCTGGTTTTGCACAAAGTCCCCAACATTAACAATATAGGCCAGTTTAGACCTGCTTGTAGGAGGAGGGGGTAAGGCCCGCCATAGGCAATTTTGCTTCGGGAAGGGGAGGCCTGGGGGAGTATTACCATGTATTTTAGATCTCAAGGGGGGGGGGGGCGGACGGGCCCCTTCCTAAATGCACCTATGCTTAGCAAAGATGAAAGGAGTTGTTTAATACATTCTCATTAAATGAGGCCTTATTTACCTGAGGAAGGTTAATTTGATTTTGTCTGTTTGCCTGTGAATAGTGACTATTTGCGACACATTTCAAAGTCATGTGATGTTTTCTTGGTTAATCGTGTCACAATAACTGGGAATAGTTTAACTCATACACCCATCTGCTGAATTAGATTATAGGCAAGGACAGCAAATCCACAAAAAAACAATAAGCCCGATCAAACAAGTGTTCTAACGAGGCTATCCTTGGATATTACTTCAAAACATTAGGAAATGGATTCAGGCTTTGAGTCAAAAGATATCAAATTAGTTAGCACGCAAGACCTCGGGTTAATTCACGCCAGAATGCACATGGCCAAGAACCATGTGCTTTTATTCGGATAAGTAAACCTAATGTTTTGTGATGTTATAGGAGCTAAACTATGAATGAGAAATCACTAATTTTATGTAAAACCCAAACAGCACCATATTGCTCACTATAGTGGTGAATAGTGAAAAAGATGAAATCCTTGCTTGGCTTCACATTGTATCTTTGCAATCAGACTGAAGCAGTACATGTGAAACATTTCTTATTGACTTACAGTGCAAGTAGATTCCTTGGACTCAACATGCTAGGTCAATACATGACAGCGGTTTTTCTATCCAAATGGCGTTTTGGGTGCCTTTTGACTAAAATGGATAATGCCGCTCTTTTAACAGTTTATTTTTCATTAATTTAAAGGTATCTCTTATATTGACAATTCGTTTAACATATCCACCACTTTAATTCCCCTTTCTTTTATAAATAACTTTCCCTATAAAAGCGAACTTCCTCTTTTAAATGTAGTCCAGACTTCTCTTGAATTTTAATACACGAGTGCAATACATAAGCCTACTTACTACAGTAGGCTGCTTGTGCAGCCTCAATGAAAACCTATCTAAAAACACATCGACGTAAAAATTGTTTGCGATACGGTTACATGTCCATATTTTAGCAGAAAAAAGAAATGCATAAGAAGCCGGTTATCAAAACTGTTTACCTGGTAATTCAGTAGCGTAACAATAGGATACGAGGCATATAATAGGGGGCAGGAAAGCAAACATACCTAAGGAGGCAGGGGGGGGAGGGGGGTCAGACCCCCAGCAGGAGTAGATTCCTAAATATTTCTGGATCCTGTGGGGGGTTTGACCCCCAAACCCACCCCCCTGGGTACGCAATGTTCTAACTTAAAGCTGCACTGACCTCAAGAAATTTTTTTCCAAATTGGGGCTCTGTAGGCCTAAGCACGTGCCAATTACATTTGGTTTGCTGCCATATGCACGTGCACTGAGCCCCATTTTTGGAATAAAATTTTGTAAGGACAGTGCAGCTTTAAGGGGGGTTGAAATAGCAAATAAGCAAGGAAAATGCGTAATTAAAATAAAAATCTTGAATGTTTGAAATTAAAATACTCAATAGTCCTGCAGGAATTACTTTATATTGTTCATGTAGGCAACACAAAATCAGTAATGAGACCATTGGCATATTATATATATCATTGGGCCACGGCCCTCTCTCGAGTCCAATTATAAATTTGAGTTATTCAACTCATAATTACCTTCCTTCCTATTGTTATATTCTTTGTTTCTGATCCAGCATTTACAAAAAAAAACTTGCAATTTAAAAAGTAAACCTTCAATCAATCTTGTTGGCTGTTGCATTCAATGACAGTTAGGCACAGGCCTGAATTCAAAAAGGTTTTTAACTTCTGCCTGGCAGTTCAACACAAGGGGGCGCTAACAACCAGACGTGCAATAAATTAAAATTCAAGTGGATATATTGACCAAAAAACCACATAAAAGTTAATTTGCATGTGGAAATTGCTTTAACATATAAAAGATTAATTTAATATGGTCACTTAATAAATACTTGAAAGTTTAAATTCATCTCCTTCATTCTCAAGTCTTAGGTCATTGGCCCAAAACATGTAAACCCCTTTTTATTTGTTTTCTATCTGTCTGAAGATTTTTTTTAAAGCATCTATGATGAAAATATATTACAGGTACTTTCCTTTTAAAACAGAAATGCCGGAAACAAAATAAGCATACATATGATATCCGTAAACCTTGAAATAATATTTTGACTACTTTTTTTGGATGCTAATCTGGCAATAAAGTGTTGGTTCTATACTAGTGCCCAGCATCTTTCCTTTTGTGTTCCACCTGACCACCTGCAGATGTTAAAATTAAACGAACTAAGAAATTTTGGACCAGGTGGCTTTGAAATGGATCTGAAAACCAAGATAAATATAAGTGGTAGAAAAAATATATTTAATTTTTTTTTGCTAAAAAATATTAGAAATTCTATTTGAGAATTCTTGAAATAATAAAAATTGAAACTTGCATCACAAACTTTGGATTAATAATGCAAGGATACAATTCTACATCCTGTATCCTGGTCAATCGCCTTATTAAAAATGGGTTCAGTTTTAGGCATTTTAAGGACAACATTTGATAAGTTGCAAAGGCTGATTGTAGCCTACTAATTCCCAAAAGGCTAGATATGTAGGGCCTAAACACACTGTACACACACTAGCTTACAGTTATCTTTATTTAGAAACTAGGCCTATTAATATAGAAAGGTGGTATAAATTATATAGGCATATATGCATGTGCACAGAATAACATTTATTAGAAACATGTACGATTATTATTATCCCACGTACTGTCTACCATATTATATATATTATTTATTTCAATGAATAAAACAAATTTCAATGTAAATGATTTGAGTCTAGAACTTTTAAAAAATCATACTGTTACATTCTAATTGTAGGCCTACATTATATTTGGATTGGTATAAAAATACCAATTTTGTAATGCATGCTTCAGTTATAATAATTAATCATTACTACATAGTTCAGTATAAAATATCAATTTTCCAGTCTAGTAGGCAGGGTCCTGTTTAAATTAACCAACCATTTCGGAAAAAAAAAGGAAGTTATCGATTTTATAGTTTTAAAGCTTATTTCTCAAATAAATCCAAATCTCTTTCAATAACCTTTTAGAATTTCGAATAACTTGTAGTAGGCCTAGTATAGTAGTAATTTGTTTATGGCACACCATCGAAATGGACTAATAGGCTTATAGATTACGGGGTGAGAGGGCATTATTATAAAGGTGAGTGGCCACAGATTCATTGTAAATATCTTTAATAATAAAGATCAATGGCAGCAGAAAATTAAGCGTTAGTCTCACTGCTAAACTATTTATTTCACCTCCAATGAGAAACGTGGTAAAGCTGATTCAAATTTTGTTTTTGCTTTATCACTCCCGCTTCATTTACTTCAATCCGTTATGTTAAATTCTGAACGAATGCAGTGAATGGCCTAGTGAGTTATAAAAGGTGTGGACGTGTGGGTTGTATTTTTATGTTGTTTTTTCTTATATCTACGATAAACGCTGCAGGTTAAACTTGTTTTATACCAATGATCAAATACTAGCAATATTGATCCAAAAAAAAAACTGAAATAAAAAATGGGTCAGCTTCAACGAACTCCCTTTCCCTTATATATATAAGTCATTATAGTATAGGCCTATATACTCTACTTTAATTAATTCATGGAAAGATGATTCAGGACTATTTTACTTGAGTCACATCAAAGCTAAAAGTTGATCTTCATTTTGTACAGCAATGTACAGCATTTTGTACAGCAATGTTATTATTAATAATACTATTAAGTTTTCATTCCCTTATCATGTTGTATATTTTAACTAGAAATAATAATGCTATACCTGTTTGTTAGGTTATTGTGTCTAAATCACTCACTTTGCCAAATGACACACTAATGAAATAAATATTGAAAAAGGCATGTATAATTCCCAAATATCATACCAGTGAGATATAGCAAGAGAGAATTTTTGGGTAAACTAGCTGATTGTGCAGTAGCTAGTCCAGCCTCAAGTAAACATACCAGATGTCCACAAATTTTGCTCTCAGGAGAATGTAAAAGTATATTCTAGGGCGTAGCCTATATTACCTTTAGGGTTTGGTTCAGATTTTTATCACAAATTGGCTTAATTCATGACATATGGTAAAGTCAAATTTAATAATAATCATAAAAATTGCTAGTCATGTGGTCGACAATAGTAACAAGTCAAATTGCACACAATATATATCAGCAGATAGCCCTAGTTCAAGCCTGGAAAGGTAGGCCTACTCACTGCATGACTATTAATAAATTAAATTGCTGGTCTAAGACTTATTTCAATAATTAGTAGGAAATTAGAACTTTATTGTATAGAACTACCGAATAACTCTGAAATTTCACTTTAGGTTTTTTTTAAAAATATTTAATAAACCTAGCCTATATTAAAATAAATGGTACCGTAGTTTGACATTTAAAATGACATTATAATATCATTAATTTTAAAATTGGTTAAAGGCGAACTATAAATTAACGCAATGTAAGATCAAATCCCAAAAAAATTGAAAATACTAAAACATATAATACTAATAATAATTTCTGAATATCATTTTTGTTACAAATGGTGTTTTTAACCCCATATTTACTTCATAAGTAAAAAACAATTCTTGTAATGCAACATAGAAATTCTACCATCAGGTTACGAGGAAAAAATGCAAATATTTGAGTATAGTACGTGAGAGTGGCATAAGGGCAATATTTCAAGAATACCAGAAGTCTTTGCCGAAAAATGTCACTAGGCAAGAACTCATAATAGGAGGCAAATAAAATATTTAAAAAAATTATAAAAAATGTCATGTCTTTTTAAAATTCCATCAAACACTGAGTTAGAAAAAAATCACAAAATTCATTTAATAAATTCATGAAAGCAAAATCATATTACAGCATTTCAAATGTTTTATTAAGGAAAAAAAAAATGGCAAACATAATCAGTCATTGACATTTCTGCTATGCTGCTAATTTTCCCGGAATTTGTCATCCATTTTTTAAGTTTCTCAAATTTCTGAATACTTTCAAGTTATGAAACAACTTTACGGAAACGGATGCACTTTTTTCAAATCCTATAATTTTTATTTTCCCTCACTGTACATGAGCTCTTAAGAAAGTAATGTAGGGGAGCCTATAGAAAATATAGTACATCTATATATTTTATTTAAGTTATTCATTAAGAATGCAGAATTTTTTCCATTCTCTCTTGATCTATACTCAAGAGTAGGCCTACACTTGTACTCGTACTTGGAATGATACCAAACACATCGCCTTATTGACATCTTTCCCCCAACATGTAGGAATATTATAGGATTGTTTTTCTATGTAATTATTAGGAATTCGTCGCCGATTATTATAAGCATTTTATGGGATATTTTTTCCAAACTTTCTTAATTTCATTTGTGCTACCTCCTAATGATAACCTATTAAACATTTAGGAAAATTGTAGCTTATATTGACATTTACTGTATAAGAACTTTTTTCAAAGCAGCCTTTAAAGGTTTAGCATAGCTCAAGTAAGGTGAGTTCAATTTTGAGAAGGTGAACTTGATCTCAACGTAAATGATGCATAAAATCCTTAGCTAATTTATAAAAACAAGGCATAAAATATATTGGAAATAAAAGGAAAATTTGCAAAATTTAGGAATCTATCGAAAGTAGTAAATATAGGACATCTGTGAGCTCTGACATATATAAGTTGAATGTTTCTTATCACTTTACTGAGACTGACTCCTTATTTTCACATTTGTTGATTTATCAAAGGTAGACCTAGAAAAAACTCAGCAAGACTTACTAACAAAAATCAACACCAAAAAAGTATAGACCTACTCTGGAAAAATGAGGCTAGCACAAATCTATATTTTCACATGACTAACATTCGGTAAGCAACTGACCACTGGTGTATGCCTATACGTGTTTGTTGACCCAAGGGGAGCTCAATATATATATATATTCTTCATTAATATTCCAGTCCTGTCAGCCTTAGTCTGTTTCTGCTGAATATGACTCATTGCCAACAAAACCAACCCAATGCCATCTTCAATTATTTTCACTTGGCAAATCAGTATGTCAGGTCTATCCTCCTGGCACATCCCCTCTCCTTCCCCCAGGTTACTTCATTGTATTTTCCCATGAATCTCTTAGTTTAACATGTTGTTCGTGCGAGTGAATGCACTCGGCAGGTGCTCCGACCAAATAAGTGGTGATGTGGGTAACAACGTACGGTGGGCTGTATTGTATCATTCACATTCAGCTCGTGTCTAGGCAACTCGTTTCTTCTCTCCTCAGCTGCTGCTGGTTGGAAACACACAGGTAGCCTACTCTACCTTAACCTAGTCTTGCAACATCACGGTCAATTTCGTACACCACTCGTTTCTAGGCCACTCTCAGTGTTGCCTGATCGAGTATGACGTCCAGATCATTATTCAATTACAGTTGACATTTCCGTTTGGGCATAAAGTCATTGTAGCCGGAGATCTGTGGCGAGGTTCTTGTGCAATTTCCGAGTATACATCGTGGCATCTTATTTTTTGGATACAATATTCCGGTGAAAATGGTGGTCGTGGATGTTGATTCCACTGCTTCTGGTAACCCGTGTTCTTGTGGTGGGTGCGAGTGCCTGTTGAGTTGTGCTAGGGTGGATGTGGATGGCGATGAGGGGGAAGTACGGCCAACGTCTGAAGACAACAATGGACATCCAGAACAGGTGAGCCAGGTGGGCATTTGAACATAAAAGAAAATCCCACTCAAAAAGCTGCAGCTTTTCTTCGTCAGATAAATATCTCGCAGCTGTGGAGTCTCCAATGTCCAGCCGTTGCAATTCTTTGTTCGAAAAATATCTTTAAAAATAACTGGTATAAAATTCAGTTTTAAAAAAGAGCCATATATATGAGTGTAACAAATATGGCTAGCTATTTTTATCATATAGGCCTATTCGGTAATACCTAGTGAAAAACGTGACATTTCCATTAATCCATTGAATAATTTTATTGAGTGGAAACTGGGGAAAACAAACTACACAAAAATAAAGAAATCAGTTACGTTACAATTAACCATTAGAATTTATCATAAAAAGTAGTTTAAATCTGAGTCGTGCAGGTTAGGCATTTTTGGGAATTCAGACTTACAGCCTACACCATAGCTGCATGTATAAGAGTACCATGTCCATGCATATTATATGAACATATTCTATAGGCCTACACTGTAAGCTAATTCAGACCAATTTGGCTTGAATAGGTAGAATATGCAGTCGTGGTATGTACGACTATTTTTTTAACTAAGTAAATAATTGTAAATTTGTCCTTAAAGTGGTGGGATTTCTGTTGAGGGGACACTACCACCACTACTACATTGAGTATGTTCAGTACAGGGAAGGACAATTTGGTTCGATCCAGTAAAATAATGTAAAAACTGTTTCTGGAGGGTA
>JAQIXP010004455.1:0-11518 GCA_034700285.1 Proteroiulus fuscus
CCCGTCAATTTATGTTTAGCCATTATTGATTAATTTGTACCGGTACTTTAATTTACTTAACATGGAGATTCCCATAGTAGCATGCATTTTTTAAAAGTGTGGACAGCCCCCTTAAACTCAAAAATAGTGATTTTTGAAAACTAAATTGAAATTATAAACGTGTGGATGTCCATAAATGTAATATAATCCAGACTTTCCATAATAAAACCTCAAATCGCCCCCAATTATAAAATTTTTGGGAAAATAAACTCACTTTGACGCTGAATGCTTAGGTGACCTGGATCGTGAGCGGGTCTTTGACCTCCGCTTCGGCGTCCTCGATCTCCTCTTTGGCGTCCGGGATCGTCTTGTAATTGAACGAGAGCGTCTCCTTGGCGGCGGAGTGCGGGATCGCCGCCTGCTCGGGGACCTCGATTTGCGCCCGCTTCTAGGCGGCGTTCGTCCCTTGCGCCTGCTCGGAGAATGTGAAATCTTGGCACGGGGCGGCGTGCGGGACGCCTTGCGTCTCCTGGAGCGTGAACCAGATCTGGAACGGGACTTACGCCTGGTGGGGGCGGGCGACTTTGACGTCTTTCTGGCGCTGGAAGGGCTTCGTGATGGCTTCATCGGGGATTTGGATGAGCGTTTCTCTTTAGGAGATTTTTCAATGCTGGAACTGGAAAAAAAATAAGATTCGGAAGAATAAACGGACGGATTTGTCACCAGAATTAGGTCGAAAGACTATTCTGTCGAGATCAAGATCGGGGCACACAGTTTATTCCATTGCAGAGAATAAAATGGGACCTTTTTTAATAGAAAATAAATACATGCTAAAAAAAGAAAAACTATCATAGTATTATAATTTATATTTTCAAATTTTTAAGTAGAATGGCACTACAAACTTAGTTTTAGGTCAAAATTAGGTTAAAATTTTATAATTAGAAAATTCGGGCTTCAGTTTTGGATTAAGGGGGCTGTCCACACTTTTAACACCATGGGTCTATGGGGACTTCAATGTTAAATTCGTTTTCTTCAAACTGTTCTAATTCAAGAACGGGTAAAAGAAGAACGATGTGGTTTGATTTTTATTAAAGATTATTAATTTTACTAAAAGTTGTTGGATGATTATGACGTCACGTGCATTCTGAATGTAGTTATCGATTTTCAAAGTTGACCGTTCCGTTTTCCCATGCTATTTTACATGGACGTGAAATTTTTCCCAAAATTGAACAGATCTCAATATTGGCTGAACAGATAATGATGGGGTTTGATTTTTGGAAAGCTTATTTAATTTACTACAAAATGTATACGTTCGATTTTGTTATTACGCGCATTTTATATTTATTTATCGAATTTCAAAGTTTATTGCTGAGTTTTTCGTTACATTTTGCCCGATTGTAAGGCTCACAGGGCAGATAAACAAAAACATCATGCATCACGTTTTAGGTAAATTTAATTGTCCTTCATAAAATTCAAACCCCCGTCAATTTATGTTTAGCCATTATTGATTAATTTGTACTTTTATTTAACATGGAGATTCCCATAGGAGCATGCATGCTCTAAAAAGTGTGGACAGCCATCTTAAGATCCCAACCTCTAGTCTACTGTGGTCCTTACCTCTCGCGTTCAGATTTCACTGGTAATACAGGCGTCAAAGTCTGGCCCTTGTCTTCCGGCTCAAGATCTGGCTGTGGTTCAGTTTTCACGATCTGCTGCAATTCGGCTGCCTTGTCCTGCTCCTCCTGCTCCATGGGCTTGCTGTAGTCGTGTTCGCAAGGAAGTGGGTCTTTTCGGACTTCCACCGGTGGTGGCATTTCGATGCAGATGGCTTTCTTTTCTTTTTCCTTCTCCTTTTCCTTCTCTCTGCCTTTTTCTTTTGGCTCTCGGTCTTTTTCTTTTGGCTCACGGTCCTTGTCTTTTTCTCTCTCCTTCTCCTTATGGCGGGAAGACCTAGACGAGCTCTTGGGGGGTGTCTTGGACTTCCTTTTCGGACTTACAGACTTGCTGTGTCGCGCTGACCTACGTCGACTCGACTTGTCCCTTAAAAATCAAGAATTTAAATTTCTCAAATAATCCATTTCCTATCTTGCTAATTGATTTTCTAATCTTTTCATTTTAAACACTTAAAAATAATAATCTAGTTTTTCTCTTGGTAATTATTTGTTGAAAAAATCGTGATACTAAAATCGCTATTTCTGAAAAATTCCAATTTTGGATTTCAGTCTTAAAATCACGATTTTGCAAGATCTGAGTTTCTAAAATCACGATTCAATAAAATTTTGCTTTTTTGGTTTAAAAATCGTGATTTATGGGCCAAATAAACTAATTTCTAAAATCACGATTCAATAAAATTTTGCTTTTCTCAGTTTCTGGTTTAAAAATCGTGATTTATGGGCCAAATAAACTAATTTCTTCAACTATTAAAGCTAGATCATTTTTTATAAGTGAATTTTGAGAAATTTGTTAGGATGGGCTTTCGGCTTACTTGCTTCGGCTGCGTGATCGCTTTCTCGGGGATTTAGATTTGCGTTTCTCGTCCCGCTTCCTGAAATCACCACCCAAAATTGAGGAGAAACAATGAAATGCAGTATTAAAAACAGTAGAGTAAAATGATTCTCTTGAGAAGTTACAAATACCTCGACGGTGATTTGGAGTGCCTACCACGCGACCTTGAGCGCTTTTTGGGGCTACGGGAATGTCGCCTTGAGTGAGAGCGAGATCGGCGATGGGATCTTGATGACCGTTTGCTGGAACGTGAGCGACTACGGTGATGTGAACGCGATCTGACAATGGAGATCGAGGTTATCCGTTAGGTAGTGACAACGCTGCAAAATTAGGAAATGAAGATACTTGCCTGTGACTCGACCTGGATCGCTTTCGGGAGCGCGAGCGTGACCTCTTGTGAGACCTGGACCTAGATCGGCTCCTACTCTCCGCCTTGTCGGCCAATTCTGTACATAAAAACTCCCAATTTGTATTACAGAAAGTTTACAAATTTTGAAATTTTTTCCATAAAAATTAGTATTATAAAGTGACTTTTTCTACCTGGCTCGATGGCAGCCGTAATTAACGACTGAGCTTCTCGAACTCGCTTCATGGCTTCCTCGATTTCCCGCTGAGCCGCTTCGTTGCTCTTTGCCTGTGGCTTAACGATGGCGTTGTTTGAATGGTTTACCCTGAAATTAAAAAGAAAGTGGTTAATCCTTTCCTCCTTGCTTGAAAATTTTGAAATAAATACTGAAAGAATTCGTTTACTTTAGCGGCCTGCCTCCAAAGACTACGCCGTTGTACTGAAGAGCAGCTGCCACGGAGGACTGATCGGTGAATTCGACAAAAGCAAAGCGAACCGGTTGCGTCTCGTCGCCCGCCATGCGAACGTACTTCACCTCGCCTACTTGGTTGAAGAAATTAAGCAATTGCTCAGCAGTTATCTACGATAATGAGAAGCGTTAAAGGCTATCGAAGCACACGGATTTTGCGTCTGAAAATATCGCCAACTCACGGTCGAGTCCAGATTTCCGGCATAGACGGTCCTCCGGATTTCTTCTATTTTCGAGGGGTCCGTGTTAGCCGGAAGCGGGGGATACTGCGGCAGACCGAGGGCAGTCAGACGGGGATCGATCGTAGTGATGACCTGGCTGGTTCCCAGGGTTTGGATCTGATTAATCAGATTGGCTGGCATACTAGGTGCCGGCTGAGCAATGATTCCGGAGACGGCAGCGGCTGCTGCCTGAGCGAGCGCCTTGTCCTCATCGGGAATAGAAGCTACGAATTCCAGGAAGACGGATAAAATTTCTTAATATTTGACAAAATTTTCTAGAATTTCTCTATCTAGAATTGTCTATCAACATCTAACAAGCAATCACAAACTTTTCCTTCAGGCACTTACTTTCAAAGACTGGTACAACGATGAATGCTCGGTCGATAAAAACGGTGTTTGTCAGATGCTGGGCAACTCCGACGCTAACGGGATCAGCGTACTTGACATAGCAAACTTTTGGGGAATATGGGATGATGTTTTCGCTAGAAATACAAAAAAGGGTTACCGTAAATCTTCTAGAAATGACCCGGGCGGTTTTGTAAGAAATGTTTACCCCAAAAAAATGCATTTTTATACAAGAATATCATAAAGAAACTGAAACAAAGCTCTAATGGAAAGCGCCATTGAAGAATGGGCGAAATTTTGAAGTGGGATAACTTTTCACATTTTTTGCAATTTTCCTGGGCGAAATATGAGTCTAGGCCAAAACTCGGGATGGGCGGGTTTTTTTTAAGATTTACGGTATATGCACACCTAGTCTGCAGTTGGGCGCTTACGGTCGCCTTAGTTTCGTTGCCCGTAAAATCTTACATACCGCCCCCTCCCTTCCCTATAGTATGTCATAAAATGAGGGACTCTCCGACTTCTCTAAATAGCCCAAAAGCTACCACAAAGCGTGAGCTTTTATTCAACAACAACCTCAAACAAATAGAAAATGCGCTATCTGAGAACAACAAAGCAAAACAAAATCACTAAGGAAAGAAAAAAGGATGCGTGTTGAGTGTCCCGTTCTCTAATGATTTTGATTTGTTTTGTTTTTCCTAGGTACGGCGTGTTTTCAACAGTTTGCAATTGCAGTTGAGCATATCGTAGGTGTCGTTGCTTCCCCTTTGGTGAAGCTAAGACAAATACAATATCTAATATTAAAAATGTGCAAGTCAATGCACAAACTTTAAAAAGGAATTCACTATACCTCGAGAACCCAAAACTCCATAACTCGAGACGTCTCAATAACTTTATAACTCGATAAGTCTCGATAACTTGCGAGCTTGAGACTTCGAGAACTCTCGAGATATCGATAAAACTCGATAAAACTCTTGAATTATCGAACTCTCGAGAATTCTCGAGCTCGACAACTTCAGAACTCCAAAACTCGAGAACTAGAGAATTCTCGAAAACTCGAAAATTCTGGAGAGCTCGAGAATTCTCGAGAACTCAAGAGCTCGAAAATTCTTGAAAACTCGAGAACAGTGAATTCCTATTTTAAATTTGGTGTATTGACTTGTACATTTTTAATATAAAATATTTTAAACACAACTGAATCTTATGGGCATTGTCTTATTGTACTTTTCACCTTAATGCACTCACTTTTAGTGCAAATTGAGCATATTCAAGCTTATACAATACGGTATCTATAGGATATTTTGGAGCAACGTAAACACGACGTTTTGACGTATTTAAGACTCTAGACATGTACTTTTAGTAATAACAGCCCTCATACAATTTAACTTGTATATTATATGGGGAACTGAAGTGAACAGTATCCAAAGCATCTGTCAGTTTCTTGTCTCATACATGAAATGACAGTGACAGTGTATGTATACAAACGAAAGCATTCCAACAACAAACATTTTTAGATTAGCATAGGCCTACCACCATGCACTCACTCGGATGGAAAAAGATGTATCTCTTCAATCTTCCCTAAGAATCCAAACAACGTGTTCATATGCTCCTTAGTTGCCTGGGGAGCTATATTCGTGATCTGCACTATTTTTGTGCTCATGGTGAGCTTTAATATTTCGAAATTAACTCAAAAAATACAGAAAAAAACTACAAAGAGAAAAATAGCGCGGCCATGGAGGAAGGAGCGCGGCCATAACAAAATTCAAAATGGCGACGTTCTATTTTCGCCGGCAAACTACTTCCGCTTCCTGTCAAGGTCGATTATTTCTTCGAATGTGAAAAATACAAAAAATTGGGACGTGAATGTTCGCTTTTAGGCTCAAAATTCAGCTTTAAAAAATTGTATTTAACAAGGGGGACGTAGATAGTATTACCTAGTAAGTATTCAATATGTTTTAGCAAGTGTTACGTTGTAAATTTTGAAGTAATCTTAGTGCCAAAATGTGGGTTTTGCATGGCCTCAAACGAAGTTCAAATTTGTGTTAATTCATTCCAATTTACAAGAAATAAACCTCGATTTTATAAATGAATAATTAAGTTTAAAGTCTGTGTACAGAGTATTAAAGTACATTACTGTGAGAAGCTTATATTAAACTCATTTTTCACCCATTGCGCAAAGCCACATAACAAATTCCTATAAATTTAAAAACTAAGGGTTATTAGGCTTAACTTTTCTACACATGAACTTATGAACAAAGCCAAAATTCATTTCTGATAAGTTAAATCATGTTGAGCCCTGCTCAACACGTAAGTAATGCCAGTGCTCAAAATGTTCAAAATTGATTTGTGACCATATATATACCCACACCCATATATATCTTAAAAATAGGTATAAGCGTCTCAAGTCTCCATGCTCAAGCATATATCACCAATAAAATATGTTCCTTTTCTTTCTAGGATATACAGTATTACCTCTTATCACTCAGTAGAAATGACAGATGTGAAAAGGCTAGTGTACTCAATTATTCAGTTCCTCGGTGATCAATTACAGTCCGGTTCACTAAGTGCTGATGCAGCAGAAAGTCTGGAAGGTAAGTTAACCAAATTGTGTTAAAAATTTATGATAACAATTGAAACTATCAATAGCTCATGTTGTATAATTGTGTTAACTTCGGAGAATTTTGAGAGAAAGTCTTACATTCTACGTCTTTGCCAAACTAAAAATATTAATAAAATTGTGCTTTTTAGAAATATAATTTTGCCTAAATTGTGATTTTTTAATCATGGTTATTTAAACCGGACATAAAATTTTATAGAATTATGATTATAGAAATCCAGAGTTTGTCAAAATCCTGACTGTGCTGCAAAAAAGCTTACTTTTTCAGAAAATTCTTCTCTAAAAACTAACAATTTTTAGGCCAAAAGATCTAAGATTTTTTAAAAAAAAACTCCAGATTATTTTTTTGTATTTTCAACTAATTTTCAACTCTAAACAGAGTTGAATTGTGATTTTTAAAAAAAATCACAATATTTGGGCCAAATGATCTAAGGTTTCAAGAAATCCAAATTATTTTTGTAAGTGGACAGAGTTGTCCTAGTTCAGAATAGTTTAAAGTTCAATTTGACTATAATATTTATCTGGAGGAAAAAAATATTTCGTCACTAGATAGATAATCAAATCCTGAAAACATGCCATAGATTTTGCTGCCAATTTACATGCTACAGAGTAACTGTAGCTGCACAATTTGTAGGTTCTGTGATTAACTCACAAGGCAGGCTTTATAGATAGTTATTCTTGTGATTGACTATTAAATTCCCAAAATCTAGGAATATTATAGGCGTTTTCCCCCAGAATATTTTGCGGCATTATTTGAATTTTATGGTACAAGTTTTTTTCCAAGTTATGTCAAAATAAGACTTTCGGTACTGGAAAATTTGTCAAAACAAAACAAAAAACAGGCAGAAGTCTAAAAAAGTGAGGAAATGCATGACATCTGTTGCCCCTGAAAGATTTAAAAAGTAATCTTGCCTCATTTTATTCCTTTTCAGTCGCCATTCAATGCTTGGAGAGTGCCTACGGCATCGACCACACCAGTGCTTCGGTTCAGCTTCAAGTGTCGAGGCCTCTGTTGGACATCTTCACAGAGGCCACACGTAACGAGGTGAGTACTCTTGTCCTTACTTTTCTCAACAATTTCGTGTTGGTCAGTGTGGGGGTTGCTTAGACACGTAGAAATTTATTCCGAAAAAAAAAAAAAAAAACTTGGCATAACGTAAGCTCCAAACACTCTGCGACAATTTGTAAAATTTCTTAAAACTACAATTTGAACTAAGAACCGCAAAATTCTGAGAAATTCCAAAAATGTAAAGACTCACACGTGGCACGTCATATTTCCGACGCCGCGTTGAGCCTTACCAAACAAAATCCAGTGATACATGCATCTGTGGCACCATTTCTCAAGACTATCCCTTGGCCGGCGGAGAAGCGAGGCGAAGCGGTGCAGCCGGGCAGACCCAGGGACGACGAGGAAGATGACGACGACGACGACGAGGAGGATGACGACGACGAGGACGATGATCGTTGGATGAGCACCTACAGAGTGAAGAGGGCGGAAGAAGACAACGGTAATGTTGCACCGAACAAGATGTGGCTGTACTCGTGCGGCTGCAACGGCGAGGCCGAGCCGTTCGAGCGAGCAGGACGTGATGCCGCCGAAAGCGACATGCCGAGGCCCCTGGACCTGTCGCTGGTCAAGGGGAACGCCAACGTGGACGACGGCAAGCAAGTGCACCAGCTGATACGCATGCCGCCCAAGGGCGGGTGCGTGCAGTGCGGCAAGGAGGGGAGAGTCACAAAGCGGGGGCGGCCGCACGAGAGCTACTTTGGGTGCCAGAACTGCCAGGTGCACCTGTGCCGCAAGAGGAACTGCTTCCAAGTGTTTCACGCCGCCCAGTTCGGGACGTGGGAAATGACCTAGCCGGGGGAAGGAAGGCCGCGGTTTTCGTGTAAATAACGAGCATATCGGAACAAGCGTCGGATAATCGCAAAACGGATTTTCAGAGGAAAGAGTAGAATCTCCGATACAGATTTCTCTGTGCTCCTCTTTTGGGCAGTTATTTGCAACTAAATTTCAACCAAGGGCCCCTCGTGGCTTTTACATATCGGTCAACTCCCCCCGGCACCATCGGCTGGAAAGCTGGTGAAAAGTAAAGTGAACGATGGGCCACCCGGAGAACTCAGGAAATGTCGAAAAAGAGGCTTTTTTTTCATTTTTTCCCCCCCAAATCGTCGTGCCATTTCAGCGTGTGCCAAATTTAAACGTGCAATAAGACAAGGTTGCATAAACTCTTGCCGTTCTGCACTAAACGAGAGGCTAGTATATTTTTGAGGCTATAATTAGAGACGGTTTGGTCCGTTTGCAGTTTTGAGGAATAAGGGAATCAGAAAATCCAGTATTGGGTTTTCTACAAAAAAGCCAAATTACTAATAAATAACATATTATAATGTACACGGTATAGACTCGGCGCATCATTCAAACAATAATATGCACATCCTGGTAGTTTTGCGTCTGCTAGGTTTATAGGAACTTCCTGTTCAAGGGATTACCGTATGCATCCAAGTTTTGGGCCAGATTGCATTTGTGGGTGCATTTCTTTATGCTGAATTGTAAAATATTTTGCAAATCTGCACCTGAGTTTGTTTAAAAATTGATTAAATAAGGAATTTAGAAGACATGAAATGAGCCAATAGCGCCCCCTACCAGGAAGTTTAACCTAGCACCTGGTCTACCGTATATCAATTTACACAGGGAATCCAGGGGATGGAATAGCTTAACAAAGAAAATAGACCGAATATTAACCATACATGAGGCATGTATTCAAGAATCACCCAAGTTTTTCAACCCTGGGAATGGATAAAACATTATTAAACAGTATTTTTGACCCCACCATCAGTCCGCCCATGTACGGGATGTTTTTTGTCCCTTATTTTAATGGATAATTGTAACCCACTAAAGCTCGTATAAGTCCGCATGCAGTTGCCAAAGAATTTGTCTAAAATAGAGGCTAAGGTCACAACGGTGATCCACCACAAGAGGCTGAAAATACTCAACATTTGCGCAAAATACGGGCTTTAGCAAAGTTTTAAGTAATATTTGAATAGTCACTTAGTGCCTTTCAAAACTGTTTGCGTTGCCGAGCTAGAATCTCACCAAGTGTTCTTAAGATGGCCACTTTGGCGCTTCATAACTCAAATTTGTAAATGTTATTAATTTATGATGAAAAGATTTGCGATCAGATTCAAGAATGCTTTTTTACATTTGATTTTTTTTTACTATAGTTATTATTTTGTTCATGTGCTCAAATGTTTTCCCCCAAAGTTGTATGGCGACATAGGTTTTTGTAAATAAATTTTGTAAGATTGTCGCCGCGACTTGCCTTAACGATATTTTTAGTTTTGATGTTTCTGCCTTTTGCAGGATGCTTGAAATATGCAATAAAAAATGCAATTTTGTAAATTAACTTGTTGTCACTGTTTGTATTCATTTCTATGACGAGAGTTAAATTGCGTGAGTTAGTCCCTGACTGAAATTCAATGGAATTTAATTGAAAATAATTCTAAGGAAAAAATATCTATATTTATTTCAAATCTAGTTTATTTGGCCAAAAACCGTGATTATTTTTTAAACCAAACTCCAAATTTTTGCACAATAGACTTCTTTCAAAAGTAAAGCGCCATCTGTGATGAATAGATTTCAACTACAGTTTAGCCCGTACTAAAATGGCGGCCCATGCTATTTGCCATAGATGTATGGCGCCATCTGTGATAATTACTAACAGGCCCATACTAACATGGCCAAAAATTGTGGGTTTTTGTCAAATGGTGCATTATGAGAGTATTGTGATTTCAGAAGTTGTAAGATTTGACAAAATTGTGATTTTAAATTATGAATTTGAGAGCGAAATGCAAACTTTGTGATCTCAGAACTCAAGATATCAACAAAATTGTGAATTCGGAAGTATGATTTTGAGATCGGAATCCAAACTCGATCATGATTAACGAACTTGCGATATTACTAAAGTCATCATTTCAAAATTTGGATTTAACTATCAATCAGAAATCACGGGTTTTTTGGGCCAAATAAACTTATATAGTAAATTCCAACAGACGTAAGGGGAATGCAATGCCATCTATTGAGAGCATCTGTAAACAAGCCAGCCAATGAGAGATTGCCACGTCATTGTCACGTGCAATACGTTTCTGTCTGGCTATTTATAATTAGTTCACCTGATAACCAGTAGAGGCACTGATTTTTACCTTTCATTTGTTGGGTTTATACATTTGAAAATAATATAAATTTTTTCTTCAGATATCTGGGAGTAATCTAGTATATTATTTGAAAAGTAAACATCCCCATAAGGATTATGAGCCTATTTGTAACCTCAAATTTTTCTGTTTTAGGTACCTCCCGTAGCTGCGGAAACCACGGAATCCGACAAACAGGAGGCCGAAAGGCTAAAAACCGAAGGTACGCTACGGCATTTGCCGGATTGTGTCCGCCAGAGGACTCCCTCCCTGATGGAATGTTGCTTTTCTAGGGAACAATCTGATGAAGGCCGAAAAGTTCACCCAGGCCCTGGAATATTACACGAAAGCTATTGCCTTAGAGGGGAGGAATGCTATTTATTACAGCAACAGGTGATCGGATAACCCTTCATTTTGGTCGGGTTTTAGGGCGAGGATTTTTAAGGCCCATTTTTAACAATCCTGACATGTTTTCTTGTCTTAGGGCCGCGGCGTATAGCAAACTCAACAACCACAGGGCCGCCATCGAGGACTGCAAGAAGGCGATCGAAATTGATCAGACCTACAGCAAGGCTTACGGGCGCATGGGGTGAGTTTGCTGTCCTATATATTTTTTACCAGAATAGTTTTCCAGAATTTTTCCAGAAATATGTAATGAGTGAAGGACTTATTCCATAAATATTGGATATTTCCCCCCAAAATATACGAATATTATAAGATGTTTTTTTTCCAAAAATATAGGAAATAATGTAAGAATTTTTTTTTATTATAGAAATTATTTCCCAATATATAAGATATCTTTCCAAAAATGTAGGAATATTATAGGAATCTTTCCAAAAATGTAGTAATAT
>JAQIXP010004456.1:0-11515 GCA_034700285.1 Proteroiulus fuscus
TCCTCCCCCCCCCCCCCCCCCTCGAACACATTTGATCAATTGGTGTAGCTTACTTCGTTAATAAATGAGAAGAAAAATTGATTATCACTTGTAAAAACATTAGGCTAACTGGTACTCATCCCATAAAAACATGCTGCACTTTCTAAAAATAGCTTCCGCATCACTGCTCTGACTTGCAAGGGATTGTATTCATATGGAAGCAGCTATTCCTGAACAATTACTTTATAGGTCAAAAAATGCTTGGTATTCTACTCAAAGCTGTTTCGACGCAGGTTTACTAGATAAATGCCTAAATATCAGTGCTCGAGATTAGAAATTCTCGTCTTTCTTTAACTGGGCATTAAAATTTCTTTAAATCAGATCTCAAGGATTCAAATTACTTTAATTTTAATCAGCTGCAAAATAATGCAGGCCTATTATGGATAGGAATCTGATGAACATGGCAAATTCAAAACTGGATTCTGGTCTGCCTTTAATATCATATCGATAACTTTTCTAAAGAACAGGGAAACTGTACATGAATTATCAGGTATATTTAACCAAATTTTCATAACATATTTTAAAAGTTGGGTGAATATATCAACGTGAAATGGTTGAAGCCTCGCCTAGTGTTCCTTCCTTATGAACGTAGTCTACTCTACGAGTGCACATTTAGAAATACATCATTTCAAGAAACTGGAAATAGGCGGCGTGCAATAATTATTTGGATAACGGTACATACATGGATGATTTTTTAAAAGTTCAACCTTCTATATTGCTCGGAGAAAAAAAAATATGTACAATTCTTTACAGTTTTTACCTCAGAAAAGAGACTAAACAAGACACGAAGTGGACACGACAGCACTGTAAAAAGATGGCAGTGTTCAAGTCACGTGATGGACCAGTCCAAATATTTAATATGATGGGGGAAGAGAACAAGGATCAGATGATTTCGTTGAACGTTATATAACACGTGTACTTATAACTGCTTGAATTTAGGTCCTCAAACTTATCATATTGTAATTTTTAATCTCCAAAACACTATTATAAGCCCTTGATTTATTTTAAGAATCCAGCTGTGGTTTTTAAAAACAAAAACATTTAATTATCACAAAGTTTTGGGCCATAATATAACAGGTCTGGCCCTATGTAGCCAGACTACTTTAATTTATGTGCCAAAAAAAATGAAAAAACAAAACAAAAAAAAAGAAAGATATTGCACAAATTCGGGATCATTTTAAGACTAACAACAATAAAATATATAATTCACCATTTTATGTTGCACGGTACCATATTTGAAAATTTTTCCTGGGGGTCAGGGTAAACCCCCCCCCCCTTCCCCCGGAGAATGTCCAGACCACTACCTTATTTCTCCTTCCTACGAGCAGAATAATTTACAAGTTTATTAATTACCTTGGTAGAATTGTTTGTTTCTTCCCCCCCTCTTCCATTTCTGCTGAGCTGGCTACGGGGTTGTCCCTGCATAAATTAATTGAGCATAAGAAAATTACAGAACATTGTTATTGTTGTTGTTGTATTTTGTTTTTTATAAAATTCATGATTTATGATACATGTGTAACTTTGATGCAAATGTTAATTTTAATGTATGCAGTAACTTTTATTTCACACACACATTACAAGCTCTAGGAGCAACTTTTACAGTAACAGTAACTTTTATTTGAGTAGCTTACGTATTTGGTAAAAAAAAAATAACTTTTTGAACTAAAGGAAAACTTTTCCTTTATTAATGACAAATAATTCAGCCCAACATAATATAAATACAATTTTCTGCATATATGCAGAACATTCATATATTTTTAATTTCTAAAGAAAACTGGTATAAGAATTATGATTAAAAATGATCTAAAAACACGACAACAACAACTGTTTGCTAGTGGATGATGCAGTCATGTGATCTTGGCCAACCATGCGGTCAAAAAATCTTTATCTTTAAGAACTTATGAATACTTGCAGTGTAACAGAAGCAGGGTAGTATTACAGGAAACGTTTTGAGGTGTACATACGTACAGGTGCTTGCAAATTTGAGAAATATAGGTTATTAATAACAATCTTCGTTACATCTATGGATTTAAAACATTTCTTCCGATCATCTAAAGAAGAAGCAGAGCCACTACCAACAACTATTAAAGGTAATTTATATTTAATGTTCTCTCATTAGTATTAATTAAAAATTAATATGAAAAACTTAAAAACGTTTGTCTCATCTGCAGTTTAAACAATCTCAATTTTTATTTTATTTATTTATATATATATATTACTTAACTGTAAGGATTCTTATAATTCATTATTTAAATGTCTAAGAATCTTTTCTATATTTTTTTTACAAATATCTTGCCATAAACTAAATAGAAAAAAAAACTAAACTTACAAACCAATTTAATAAAGAAATTTTGCTGTAAATGTATTAAAAAAAAATTGAAATCAACATTGTAATATAAGTAAAGTATAGACCCTTAGCCAAGATATTTAATAAAAATAATTTTTTTTAATGATATTTAGGTAAAATACCGGAATGGCTAAATGGCATATTAGTGCGAATTGGTCCCGGGAAGTTTGATTTCGAAGACTTTACAGTGAATCACTGGTTTGATGGATATGCCATGCTTTACAATTTCGTTATTGAAGATGGGCAGGTGAGTTTCTGCCAATTTTTCTAATTTTCTAAAAATTGAAAATAAGTGTTAGCAGACTTCTATAAACAATGCTTTTTAATTTATACTGTGTCTTATTTACATAAATGGAGGTACACATTCCAAAATGATTCAAATTAATGATCAGTCTTAACAGGCAAATACAGCATTGTACCAGACTGATATAATAATTTTCTGGTTCCTCATTTCTATCACTTTCCTTTATCACACAAAATGGGTTCATTGAATATAGTTAAGGTGCATTTCGAATTATTTAAGTTCTTCTTTTACTATATTGATATTTACTTTTGAAACAGTAGAACAAAGTCGTTTCCATTAAGGAAAAATGCAATCAATTTAAAATAAAGCAACAGTATACCAGGTTCATGAAAACGATTATATTATTAGTGACATTTGGCTTAGTTCTCTGGAATTTCGCTTTCTGGATTCTACTAAAAAAATATTTTTACTTTTCTCTTTTTTTAGTATCGAAAATTTATTCTTATATAGTACTGATGCCGAATGCATCAATTTTTCTGTCACTTAACTTTGCTCTGGGCTAGCTTTTAGATTTTGATTTCCAGCTAGTGTTTATTATTAAACAGAGGATAAAAACGAGAAAACCGTTTCAGTTTCGTTTCGATGGACTTGTTAACACAATGGTAGTGTCATCAAAATTCCATCAGCTTTCGCAGGACCCCTAATTATTTTGCTCACTTCCGTTAACAAAAAATATCATAAGGGAAAAAGCATTTTTACAATTTTAAAAAATGGTGTTATATAGAATAATAGTAAGTGAGTCGACCCACAGCCTGAAGCATAACTTTTTTTTTTTATCAAGTTTGGTATTTTACAGTAACTTATATTTGGAGGTAAAAGACCTGAGTGAAACATTCAATGCCCTTTTTGTTATACCATTAATTGTTGTCCGTGCACGAATGGCAGTCATCGTTGCAACCACCTCTTATTTCCTAAACAATTTTACTTTGAGACGGTCATTGCACCAATTAACAGTTCGGGTGCCAGCGCCCACGAAATTATCTTTAAAAAATTTCGTTATCATATAGGCCTGTGTTATGAATGGTTATTTAATAAGGATATATAGAAGCATTAATATACTGCTTTAATGTTTCCCCATTTCCTTATAGAATATAGAAAAGGGAAACATGTGAAATTTCTTTAAAAATATACACGTATAGGCAATGTATAGGGCATTGGTCTTAATTGTAGATAAAGATAATACTTTACTAAAATTAACAATCCTTTAAAATCTTGTTATATATATAGGGTTAGGAAGAAATATTGTGGAATTGCAGTGTTTCATTATTACCAAAATGAACATTGAATTTGGCGATCGTGGTATATGTTATGGGTTAAGGCCCATAACTGTATCTACCACAATCGTCAATTTCAATGTCCATTTTGGTAATATATTAAAATTAAATACAATGGATTGCAATTCCACGATACTTCTGCTTCACCCCTTATATAACGCACTTGGGGAAGCGTTCAAATATTACGTTCACATGTTGCTATATGGTATAACATTGAAAAGGGGAAGAGGATATATAAGCTTATTGCTACCTACGGTAACAATAATTTTCATATATACTAATTGCAATTCTACAAACAAATAATATCACATAATTTAATTTTGCCACATTACAACATTTGAAAACAAGCAATAATTGCGGATAATAATTGTAAAAGGTACATAACAAGAGTAAAGGGTATGAATTTTAGCAAATGTGTTCTAATAGAGTAAAAATTGTCAAGTACTATTGTCTTTTAAAGTACCGGGTATGTATTTTACTTTTCGTATACATTTTAATGCAAAGTACGATTTTCCATGTAAGACTGAAAACTTTCTTTGCATTTCACAAGTTTTTAGCAGGTATTTAAGAAAAAAATGCAGTTCAATATACCCATAAAATTAGTTCAGATGGAAAAACATTAACGAGAGTTTTAAAATTCTTGACATCTCATTTTTCTTATGATTAATAAGCTCAATTACACTTCAGCTATATATGTTTAGAAATGTTTATATTCTTAGTATATGCTATATAATTAATCCAAATTTCCCTAGCAACAAGTGCACTATTGGAATATCTCTATTTTCATCTCTGAATGCAATAATATTGATTTGTATGCACATCGCAACAATACAACCTCAACAACATGTACATAAATTGACCTAAATATTTATAGACGACCATTATGAAACCCAAAAAACCATAACCTACAGTACACACAGCGTTGTTTAAGGAATAGGCCTACTTTAAGAGAAAATACAAAATTCACTTTTTTTCCAGGTCAAACAAGTAGGATAAATTCAAACTAAAGAATATATTTGTATATTTTAAAAAAGAAATATTTAGAAATCACGTTTTAGAAAGCAATTTTAATAATTACAGCTCATCATTTTCCTGCAAATTTTAGTGAAGTGCATAATTAAGTTTAATAGGGAATTCCGAAGGACATCCTCTATTGTGTTTTAGGAAAAAAACAACTGTTACCTACTTATAAAATTGTGCATGTTAAGCATTCAGGTGTGAAGAGGCTATGTAGTGCATGGTTATGTTCTAAATAGATAAACCATGTGAAAATTACATTGTTATTTAATATGAATTTCACTATAAGGCAAGGCAGAAATAGTGTCCGGATGCAATTGGCCCTATCGGCTCATCAATTTTCGTTATATGCTAAATTCAATTGTTATAATTATATATGATTATCCACCTTTTTTTCCCAGCCTTTTTAATCATTCCCCCGTGTAAGGCTGCAGTATAGTCAATTCATACAGAATGCTTCAAGAATATATCTGAAGTATATACAAAATAGTATAACTGGAATTTGTAAAATAAATAATAACCCATGCAGGGGAAAAAAATTCTGCAGTACATTGCTTTACTTCAGATTGTAATTCTAATCTGCATGCAGTAAAAGTACAAAAACATTTATGACTTTTAAATTCTATAAATTTTATCTAACTAATCTGCAGCGATGCATTCCAGAGAAAAATTCTGTTAGGGACATATTATCTGGTTATGGACATTGCATTTGACGCACAATTTTATTGTAGATTTGTTTAATAAACTTTCAGAATCTGCAGTTTTATTGCCTTATATATATGTATACAATAATGCAGATTGGAATTGCAATCTGGAGCATACAAAATGAAATTATTTGATCTCTGAGAACTCCATTTGCTACCAGAAGAACAATTGAACAGCTGAGATCAATAACCACATGAATCCAGAATTCTTGTTTTGAGAAAAATGCTTTTAAAGAAAATCGGTATTTATTGCATAAAAATTAGTTATTTTAAACTTATGAGCTTAATTTTTAAGATAGAACCTTGCACTTTGGGATGCAGCTTCACATCAATCTCTGTTCACATTTCGGTTCCCACGAATGAAATCTACATGTTTTGAGTCCACCTTAATCCCATACCAAAAGTTTGGTATATACTGAATACCAACAATTTTGTACATAGTCTTTCATCTTCAGTGGTCAAGAAAAGAATGAGCAACTTTTTCTTTCCTTACCCCAAATTTTCATTGATGTAGCAAATAGAACAACACTTTAGCTACAATTTTATGTAAACATCTCATTTTCAGCAAAAATGGATTCATGTTTTTTTGGATCTCATGTCTTCAATTATCTTGTCCCCTTTAAATGAAATTGGTCACATTATCCAAAGTTAAATTTTAATATTATATACTTTGATTCTTGATAATATTGTCTTATTTCAAACATAGGCAACATTCCGTTCAAGATATTTAAGGAGCGAGGCCTATGAAAGAGCTATGGAAGTTCATAGACCAGTTTTCACAGAATTTGGCACCAAAGCTTATCCTGACCCATGCAAAAGTCTATTTTCAAGGTATGTGCTACAGTGAATCTGTATCAGACTGTACAGGCTAAATAGAGATGTTCACATTCTCCATCTTCTTACCTGTCCAATTTCACCATAGCACTTTATGACATTGTCAATAACTGAGTAAATTTCTTTTATCAGGATATTTTCAAAGTTAGTTCCTACAGACCTTACAGACAATGATGTTATCAATGTTTTCCATTTAAATAATGAAGTCTACTGTGCAACAGAATCTTGTCATCTAAGAAGAGTAGATCCGTTAACCCTAAACTCACTAGAAAAGGTAAGATACCGTACTCTGCACTATTAAAGTGCTAAGGCCTATATCTATTATCTCTATTTAAATGCTTGTTTATAGTTTCTTGACGTGAAACATATATATATATACTAATTATTTAAAATAAAGCGACTTTGCAATATTTATTCAAATGGTTGGACTATTTTCGAAATTTATACACTTTAATTTTTCATCCAAGGTGGATATGAACAAAGTTGTTGGAGTAAATATGACCAGTGCTCATCCTCATATAGGCCCTGATGGGACCGGGTAAATCTACATTCAGATATATGCCATTTATTTTAGTTAATTTTTAATGGTACTATAATTAAAATATAATTTCTAAAAAATCATCAGGTATAACGTTGGAAGTTCCTTTATGACAGGACTAAAATATCACATAGTTAAAATGCCTCCATGTGGTGAATCTACCGTAGAGGATGGTAAGACTATGTTCCCGAGTGCTTCTGTTTAAAAATAATGTTGTCTATATATATTTTAAATACATTCTTTTATAGGTCCAAATGCATTCAGGGAGACTTCCATTTTGGCCAATGTTGGATGCCGTTGGAAAACAAACTTCAGTTATTATCACAGTTTTGGATTATCTCAAAATTATGTTGTATTTATTGAACAACCATTAATCATAAATAGCCTGAAATTAGCAACCATAAAAATTAAAGGAAGATCTTATAGAGACTGCCTCGAATGGAAACCTGATGAAAAGGTAAACTAGTATAGAGAAAGCTCCTATAAATATTTAACAAAATAAAAATACCGTTTTAAAATTATTAAAAATACTAGATATTTGGGTATTTTTTTGAAAATTGTGCCAATAATTTTATCATGGATTGTTACTAGCTCTAAATAAAATGAATTATATTGTTAGTAGATGGCGTTGCAATCCCAGATATATTTCATGAGTTACATTTGGAGGGAAAGTTAAAATTGAAATTGGGTCAAATTTTAAGGAAACTCTAATAAAATATTGACACAAAGTTATAATTATTATAATGTAATTTTCATTTTCGGTTACAATAAAGCAGCATTTTTATACTTTTAGACTCATTTTGTGGTGATTGACAAAACAAGTGGCGCCATTTCCAAAGTTTCCTACATGAGTGAAGCTTTCTTTCTTTTTCATCATATAAATACATATGAAGATGATGGTTTCCTGGTTACTGACGTCATCACATACAGAAACACTGAAGTGATTGACATGTACTTTTTATGTAATTTAAGAGATAAGCCTTACACAGGCGCAGAACCTCCACGTGCCCAACGATTTGTACTTCCATTGGGATCGAAATTGGTATTTTAAAACTTTACAAAATTAATTTTCAGATTTTTAAAATTTAGAAAATATCTTATTTACGATGAGTTTTTTGTATGTAAATTCCCTTCTTTGATTTTTAGGAAGGCCCTGTGGGGGTTAACTTGGTCAAACTTAACTACACAACAGCAACTGCTAAACGACAACAAGATGGAACAATCTATTTAACTCCCGAAAATTTAGCAGAACCAGGTTTAGATCTATATCACTATATTCTCAAAGCATGAATAATAATGGATGTTAATATTTTTAATTTCAACCTGGAATGGGACCATCCACATATTACATAATACCATTTTTAAAATACCTTCCAACTTAACAATAATTGTAAAAATAACAATTATGATGTAATTCTAAAATGATTATTGAAACATTCAAATTATTACATTAGGATATTTTCATTTTATTCATGAATCCCAAAAATCCCAATAACATTTTTAAAAACTCTATCCCTCAATTGTAGCAAATCGTAGCAATCGTTACGTAATATGTGGACAACCCCAAATATTAATGAACACCGTTGATAACTATATTGTTATAGGTTTTGAATTACCACAAATCAATTACAAGCAAAATAATGGTCGAAAATACAAATACGTTTATGGAAGTGGATGCTTTGAACCTGGCTTTTATTGCAATGCTGTAAGTATTAGTTTGAAATATTAAATAATAACACAAACACAAAACTGAATACCCGAACAAATTTTTGAGAAAGTTTTCAAATCAATGTCTACTTAGAAACCATGGATGCAAATTTATAGTTTTATATTTATTTAAGAATAAAGTTGCAAATTCTTGTGTCGAGCTATTTGCATCAAATATTCCCCAAGAAACTTTGAAAAAAGTACACCAAATAGTTATTTCAGTAGTAAATTAAAAGCAAGTGAGAAAAAATGCATTGGTTAACATGTAGCATGCAGGGAATTCATCTTCCCCAGTAACATTTTAGGCAATGAATTTTCCTCACTCATAATTAATTTATCACATAAGTATGTTTGATGAATCATTATGAAATTTGCCATATATAGTGTATCTTAATGATTCCTAGAATTCTCACATAAATTATTAAGGGTCACAGGTTGTAACCTGCCACTGACGAGAGCTCACTTCCTTTACCATGAAACGAATGTTTGTTTTTACACATTCAATAATTTAATTATCAGAAAATGGCTGTAAAGACCCATTTGAATTTTTCTGTGGTTAACTGGGATGCTTCTTCGATTAACACAAGAAATTTCCAATGAACTTTTGAAACAGGCAAAAAAAAAAATGGCGCCGTCAATGGTGCATGCTAGTGCTCAGAAATGTTTTTATGCATCTTTATGAAACTTCAAAATATGCTACAAATCGTTAATGCATTTTTAGGTATGCAAAGTGAATTTACAAACAAAAACCACAACCATATGGCGACACTGTGACCAGTGTTACCCTGGAGAAGCAGTATTTGTGGCTCGACCCGGAGCCACCGAAGAAGACGATGGTAAAAATATGAAGTTTAAATTTAAAAAAATGCCACAAGCATTATTTAAAATGCTGAATTTCGTTTCAGGTGTTCTACTCTCAGTTGCAGTCGATCGTCGTCCTGAAGTTCAGGATTTTCTAGTAATTTTGAATGCACAAACAATGACAGAAATTGCTCGGATTGAAACTCCTGTCAGTATTCCTGCACTACTTCATGGAGTATTCATCCCTACCCATTAACATTTGATTTACATTTAATTCTACTGAAAGTTCAAACTTCCATTTGCAGTTTAAATATACCATTTGGCAAAATATAAAGATATATTCATTCTATTTACTAACCTTATTTATTTGATTTAAGACTTGCTGTATATATTAATATTTATTTGTGAATAGTTATGTTTATATATATATTCAAATTTTCATAACATATATTCGAACCAAAACGGTATTCTAAACAGTAAATGCATTACAATTGTAAAAGGCAGATATATATGTATAGTGAGCCGTTTATGAGGAAATATAAAAAGTGGAATATATCTCGGTTTCTCCATAAAAATATCCATAAAAATTGGCAATATTTTTAATAATGTCAATTCTTTCCATCAATGAATCACATATTTTGAGATCCATTTTCATGGCTATTTTCAAAAAGTGTTAATTCATTTTAATATCGCCTTTGCAAAATGTGCATATTTAATGCAGTACATGTATGATAACGTTACCAGTATAATATATAAAATTTATGCAAAATGTTGTGCATAACAAACAATTCCTACTTTATTTGAAAAAAATAAACACAAATTTGAAATTCCAATTTTGAACCAGATTTAATTTCTTATATGGAATATATAACATACCCACATTTTCTAGAAAGTGTTCTAAGGCCCATTTCTCATTTATACCCACGATCCATACCTTAAAATGCATATTTTAATTATACAATGAATTTACACGGAACCCTTCACAAATTGACATCACATCTTTTTTGTATGGAAGGACATGAGTATATAATGGCTCGTATATAATCACTATGAAAATAAGCCATATTTATAAATAAATTTATAAAATGTTTCTGGCGAAGTTGACAAGATTAAAATTCCATCAAAACATTTACTGTTTTATCTGCTTGGTAGAAATATTGCGTTTAAAAATCCCATATTAATTGGGCATATTATGAAATATTTTTTTCCAAAATGGGGCCAATTACAATTGGTTAGCTGAAATATGCACAAGTAGGGAGCCCCATTTTGTGAAAAAAACTTTTGTAAGCTTAAAAGACTTTTAAACGGAAATAGATTTTGAAAAAATAAATATAAGTATGTATAATACATGAGATGAAATATATAGATTTGAAGTCACAATAATGGTCTCATTACCATTATTGGGCATTTCAAATGTTTTAAAAATTATGTTAGCAACAAGTTATAATTGGCTTTGTAAACTATTATCAGTGCTCTAAGGAAATGGTTTAAAGATATATATAACTGGAGTTCAAAAATCGAAAATGTGATCAATGACGTTATATGCAGCTGTAAATTACTTACACAAACGAAAAAACTAGTCATGTATCCGTGAGCAGAGTTTAATAGAAATCAGACATTTAATAAAATTTTTTGTAGATTACAGTATACATTATCTAATTAACGCACCGAAACAAAAGTGGGGAAAAAAGTTATCAAGACAAACGAATTTTGATGTTTATATAGACCCATCGAAAACATCAATTCTAGCAAGCATTACATGCATGGTAAATGCAGTATTATGACATATATTATCCAAGTTATAATAATTTATTGCAATAAAATTCAGCGTTAGAAGAGTACTAAGGCATAGCCACCTAGATTTACAAGGCCGGACCATATCCATTGATAATGCCTTATAAGCTGCGTGATCAATATGGCCGCCAAAAAGGGGGTCCCCAGCGCCCTCTC